>CM073738.1:10617872-10777848 GCA_037127355.1 Schoenoplectus tabernaemontani
GCGAGCACAAATGCCCTTCCCGGATCCTGCAATGTAATTCATTTTCTTTCTTTTTTACAAAAGATTTACTAAATCCCATCTATGTATTAATCTGCCACCAATTAAGTATGTTCATCCCAAAATATAATTAATAAAAACTTGAAGGATCCTCCACGAAAATTTCACCTAATACCCAAGTTTTCTTTTTTTTTAAAAAAAAAAATAAAAGATATAAAAATATTTATTATTTTTAATAGTTTTCGAGTGATATTTATATTTAACAAGTCTACTTCAAAAAAAAAAAGATTCGATATATGGCAATGTTATTCCTGATATATATCAATAAATTAAACTGTTTAGCAGACACGTCAAATGACTTTGGACAGATAACTTATCGATTTTTTTTTTAAAAAGAAGAAGAAAGAGTTCAACTGATAACACCAGATCCTGTTAATACAGAATCTGATGCTTATCTTGTTTTCTCGTTGATCAATTCTTTGTAATTATCAAATTTTAGTCGAGAATATATCAATATCATTTTGAACAAATTCTCCTCCACCATCCCTTTATTTATATTTATGTACTAAAGGTGTCAAGCAACTTGCCTCCAACTAGGATCCTACTTCTACAAATATGATCAAAATTGTTGTTTTTATTATTCCTTAGTCCCTACCCTGCTACCCATCAAAGAATAGAAAAGACATGCATATATTCCTCCTATATTTTGGGCTCTTTTAAAACATCATAAAACAACATGGCCAGGGTTGCAAAAGAATCAAATACGAACTAACTAGTTAGTGTTTAAATTTAATTTGAAATCACTTCGATTTAGTTTGAATTCAAACTAAATCAAACTGAAAATTGAAATCGAATTTCAGACGAACTCAATTAGTTTTTTTACATTTATTTTCATATAATGATTATATATATTTAGAGCTAAAATAATTAATATTTTATTAATTTTATATTAAAATTTAAAAATAACTAATATTTATTAATTTAATTATGAATTAACAATATCTTACTAATTTTATAATATAATAATTGTATTATTATATATTATTGACCAAATAGTTAAAATATACACAAATAACTAAATATCAAACTATTACAAATCAAACTCCAACTAATTTATTAAAAAAATCATCAAACCGAACTCAAATTAAACCGACAAAAAAATCTAATTGAACAAATTGAACTCAAACTAAAATTGAATCAAACAAAAAATGAATTACGGATTTTCTTGCACCAAAACTTAGTTGAGTGCTATATTCAGACCATAGTTGCCCAACACACACACACAAAAAGCACATACTATGGCGGTGTTCCGCAGTAATTTCATGGGATGAAAAATAAAATGGGCATGGGTTCCACCAATGTCAAATAGTGGCTCCCAATCAAGATGGTAAAAAAGAAATTATATCGTACTTAGTTTTTTTGCCCAAAAAATTGTATTGAGTTCGAAAGTTTAAGTGGGAATATCTATCGAATCCAGAGCAAACTTCTCTCCTGCACAATAGGTCTTGGAATAACTTCACTAATGATCTCAAAATCCCACAAATACCATTTATGCAGGCTTGGTCTGAACAGTGATCTTTGGTATGTTTTACCTTCTTGGTAAAAGATCTAGCGAGAACTATTAATTCTAAAGGATCAATGTAAATATTGTCATTATCACAGTTAAAAATGAGTTAACTTGAGCAGAAACCACTGTAAATAAATCAGCATAGTATATGTGCAGATATCATTTCTCTCTAACATATCCAAATCAAATCATTTTCTATCAGAATCACATGCAATTTTCTATCAAGAAGGTGGTCCAATTGATGTCATACTGGCTAAATATGAAAGCAATTCCAAGATCACAACATAAAAGCTGTGCCAGGGTCTTATAGGATAGAAAACTGAACCATCCTATATTCTGGAATGGAAATATGAATAAAAATTTATGCTTTACCACTTGATGAAACCTTGGCATACCTTACTAAATTTCTTTTTGTTTCTTGGAACCTTCAATTATGTGCATGAGCTGACCTTTCTGTAGAAAAGGGTTATCATACATTGAAGAAAAAACATAGATGTCACCTGCAAATATGGTCAAATTCAGAATATCCAGAAAAAAAATGATGTCCTCAATATAACTTAAAAAATCCTACTATGATTTATCAAATATAGATTCATAAAGGAAATTAATTAAAAAAAAAAAGCTACTGAAATACATATTATATACATAGAAAAAGAAGAGTGTAGAAAATACCAATCTTTGTGGCAACTAAGAAGAGTCATAATTGCATCACTTGTCTACATATGTGTTATGTAAAAATGTTTTTTAAAAATTCTGAGAAATTAATAATTCTCGCTCAGATTAATACTTAATTAAAATTCTGAAATATATACTTTAAAATATTTAAATTTAATACTTACATTACGTCAACACCCAAGGAATACAAAATATAATATCATCACAAATAAAAATATGCTGCTATCATATTTCCTGTTGTCAGCAAGAGAAAATGAAGATTCCTCAGAATAGGGTATATTGCCAACAAAATTGGCTATAATCACTGAGCTCAACCATAATTAAATAAATGATGACAAAACAAAACTATATATAGAATAAAGAATAGAATGTAGAAACACTAAAAAAAATGTGATTTTGATAAAAAAAATTAAAAAAATATAAAAAGATGACAGTATTTTTGCAAATAATGAGGCAAATAGATAGGCAGCTCTCATATTTTTTTCATTGTCAGTCAGAGTATGAAAATTTCTCAGAATAGCGTATATTGCCAACAAAATTGGCTGTAATCATTGAGCTGCAGAAAATAATTTAATATGGACCAACACTAATTGAAATGACAAAATAAATGTATACACTGCTTTGATAAAAAAAAATATATACCAACAGTGAATGATATCCAGTAATGTGCCATCAAGAGAAATTAATCCTGACTAATAACACTTCTCTTACATCAATCAGAGGCAAGACAATACAAGAAATCAGATGCGAAATATAAGCTCTCATATACATCATTTTCAGCAGAATAAATTTGATTCTTTTTCAGAATAGCGTATATTGCCAGAAAATTGGCTTTAATCATTGAGCTACAATCATACATGCAAATTCCACAGTACTAGATCAGTATAACAAAAATGCAAGAATAACAAACTTGTAGAGGAAAAGATAGCACCATGTATGAAAAACATTTTTTTATATTATAGGAAAGAATCTAATGGAAAGGAATGCAGAAGAAAGGAAAGAATCTAATAAGTATAAGCATAGAAGAAAGCATGAAATTCAATATTTTCCAATGCATAAGAAATACCAACAAAGAGATAAGAGAGTTGCGACTCCCAAAACACTATCAATAAAAAATTTACGAATCTCCAAGTGATTGTTGCTTGCTTCAACCTCCACTACACTGCATGCCCCTCCTTTTTTGCTATTTCCAAGCTCAACTAAGGTTACATGAGACCTCAATCAAGGTTTACCCAGTTAACCAGAAATAACATTCCAAGGAAACACCCAGGAGCAGAAACTTGGAAACCAAAATCACAAAATTGTTAAAAATAGAAATTGGGAATGATCATGTGTTCCCATACCATGCCAAGCAATCAACCAAATGCGCACAACATCAAATATGTATATACATTTGCGTTATTACCACCATTGATATTATAACTGTGAATAATGAGATTTAAACAAATAATGCACTTTGAAAATTAATTCCTTAGATAAATACCCACAAAATTCCCACAGATCTGGACTTCCGCCCAAGATGCGCCCATATACTACATAAATCAACTTTTCTATCATGGAGCAATTCTCAAAATTTTCCAAAAGAAACAAGGTCAGTTGAAATGAATGGCTCCGCCTTGTACTAATTTTAGGTTCATTTTGTTTTAAATCTACGTTTTACTAGAATTTGCAGAGAAAAGAAACAATAAATTAAGCAACAATGAGAAGGTATATTGCACGAGAACCGTTCTTGAGAGAACCCTCTCACAATCCACGCTCAACACTGATGGAATCGCTTGGCGGATTGAGGCCCTCCTAAAGCTCCGCCGCCGTCACTTCCGTGTATCAGTGTATCTAGATCTGTGTTCGTTGCTAATTAGGGTTTTTCTAGGGTTTTAAAGTCAGGCATTGAGGCGGCTGAAAGGTAGAAAGTGTTGGATAACACATGAACCGATTCATTATTTATAGGGAGCACCGAACACGCAGTGAGAGGAATATACGTGAAAAATACTCTCAAAAAAATTATGAATTATCAGATTATATTCGTATTTTCTTTTGCGACCAATTTAAAATTCAAAATTGCATACACATAATTTGTATAATTACATATAATATCCAATATGATAAAATTTCTTACATTTTTTATCTACATTAAATGACTTTTAAGTTTCAGTAACTTGAAATTAAGATTCTTAACGTATCATGGTACAATACTTAAATTGGATAAATTTTTATTATCATGCTTCTTAGATGAACATTTTTCCAAGTTATTTAATCTTTCTTAATTTATTGTCATCGTAAAGACTAAAGCAGCTTTGGTCCAGAGACTGGAGTCCTCCAATTTCATTTGTGAAGCAATTATAAATAATGTTTTGACCTATAATTCCACAATTTTTTTTTTGACAAAAACAGACAAATTAACTGTTATTTTTCATTGCTTTTCGGAAAATATAATTCGACAAATTTATACCCTCTAAAATACTTTTTAGAGGATAAAAAGCTAACTATATCAAAATCTCTTTTTATAAATCACTCAATGTCGATCGTTACTATGGCACATGAAGAAATTCTTGCCCGCTTTACACTCCAGCGGCTGCCTAATTTGATGCGGTGGGCTTTATATATTTGACTTTACTATCAAGTGGGTCTTCCGTCTTTGTGCAAATATTCATCCAGAAAAAAATTTGCCTCCGAATTTCATAAATCTAGTCGGGTAATTAATTGCTGAAATAATATGAAAAATTATAACATGTATTCTGTGGGTAATTAATTGCTGATAATCAGGGGCAGAGGTACAACTAGGGCAGGGTTAGATAGCTGCCCCCCTGGATATTATAAAATACTGAGTAACTCTTATGAATACTTTAGCTGGGCTTTGAACGGGCTGAAATTGCCATACTTTGTTAATACAAAGAAAATTTCGAAGCTTACAATTCCATTTTCTTTTTGGGCCAAAACTTTCCTTCACCTTGGACTTTCTTCCTGCTTGGTGCCTGCAGCCTTCATCTATATTTTCTGACACTATGGCGCATCCACTTTTCGGCTCTTGCCCAGTTGTCCTCCATAGTCCACACTCGTTCCTCTAAATTCTAATTCATTTTCATCTTGTGCTATGTACGAAGATTATTAGGTGATTGTGCCATACTGCCACATCCAGACATCCCATTAGGGTTTCCTCTTCGGTCTCCATGACTCCATCACCAGAGCCTAGAGGACTTGCATTTGAAGCACAAGCCACGCAGCACGCGCTTTCCTTCTTCACCAGTCAAGCTGCTGAGATCTCGTTCGTTTCAGGTAACACACCTTTTTGATTTATTCACGTATTTAAGTGAAATCAAGTTGATTTTGTGTTATGCTTGTCTCTTGATAATAATAAGCTCTTAATTGCTTCATTAATTGTTTTACGGTGTGTAATAGAAGTAATTGCTTCATTAATTGATTTATTCATGCAAATTGCTTCATTAATTTATATTAGACGTAATAATTTTGGATTCTAGCCTTCCAGTATGTAAAATTGGAGATGGCTGCATCCAAACAACAACCTTTGGAAACCACTGAACTCTATTAACACTTTAGCATACGGGAATGTGATCAATTTTCATAATTTTTTGGAAAAAATTAAAATCAGTTGTGATTGTATTTCAAAATATATGCCAATTTAGAATTAATATTAAATTTTAATAATAATAAGCATTAATATTAAAAAATAATAATAACTAATAATAAAAATCTTTATCCATAATAATATACAAAATAATAATCATTGGTATTAAATAAACTTATAATTAATAATAGTAGAAAAAATATAAAATAAAATAAAATAATAAGTAATAATAAATAAATTAATAGTTAATAATAAATAAATAATAATTAATAATCATATAAAATAATAAGCATTAATATAAAATAATAACCATTGGTATTACATAAAATAATACTTAATAATAGTATGAAAAACATTAAATAAAATATAATAATAATTAAAATAATAGTTAGTAATAAATAAAATAATAATTAGTAATCATAAAAAATAATAATCATTAATACAAAATAATAATCATTGGTATTAAATAAGATAATAATTAATAATAGTACAAAAATAATAATTTTTTGTACTATTATTAATTATTACTTCATTTAATACCAATGATTATTATTTTATTTATTATTAATTAAATATTTGACATATAGTTGATAATTTATTGTTTAATATGTGTTTTAACTTGATAATTTATAAAATTCTAATAGTTGTTGCAGTTAGAAATATACTTAATTAAGATTTTTCTATCTTATTCAATTGATTAACAACATGATATCAAACAAAAAAAATAAAAATGCATGATTCCCAATAAGAAATAAAATCTCGTAAAGTGTGCGGTGATATAGGTCCGGGATGGAAACCGTATTTCCATCCGGGGGACGGAAACCGAAAATCCGTCTTTGTTATTTTCGTCAAATCTAATCATTCGCTGTTATGCTTGTGAATTGTTATTTTTATTTGGTTATTAATAAAAAAATCGGTGCTTCATTCAGTGTGAGCCCCACTTCTGAAATTCCAGAAGCATAAAATGCATTTAAACCCTCCTCTAAAGGAAGAAAATGAAAATGTACTAATTCTAAAACTTTTCTTAATTTCATATTAGAGGAGTAGAGGGCGTAACTACGATTTCAATAAGCTAAGATGCGCGAGTATCTCACCTTCAGACAATAACTTTTCCATTCCAATGTTAGGGCCTGTTCGGCCAGCCAAAGGGAAAAGCAACGGGTATGAGATTTGAACTAGATTTTACTGTGCAGCTGGGAAAAAAATTAGGTCAGATATAAAATTTTTTCCCAGCTCAACAGTTCTGTGGCCGAACAGACCCTTACAGTTTATTTCTGGATATATGTTTTATTTTATATCACGCATATACTTTTTGTTTATTTTTTAGCGTGCATTTATTAATTAAGCTAATGTTCTTAATCATGACATGCATTTAGTTGATCAACAATTATTTTGTCATTTCATCTTCACGATAAAATGAAAGTATGAACGGCTTGCTCAAAACAATTTAAATATTGAAATCTTATAGAATATCAAATTGTATTATTTTGAAGTTTTCTTGCTATTTTTTAGATTTAATAAAAATTAACCTTAAAATTATAGAATCAACATCCAGAAGTCCAGAAAAAGAAAATAGTAAGAAAGATTAAAAAATGATACAATTTGATAATGTATAAAATTTTATAAGATTTTAATATATAGATTATGTCGAGCATTTGAAGCGGCTATATATATGTGTATTGTTTTAATCCGAAGCTTTTAAACATCTTTGAAAAATGCGAAATGTTAACAGATGTTAACAAAAATCGCTGTCAGTGATCAGAACAATCCTGTGGAGGGGAGGGTCATTTTATAATTTCATTGGATGCGTTTTGGAGAATTTTTTTTAAAGGTCTTTAGTGCGGGTAAAAAAAAAATTCAGTGGCTCATGACACACTCATGATTCGTTTGAGATTGATTTGTTATTGGCTCGCTTGTTAATAAACCAAACCGTTAATGAACTTGTTCGTTAAATTAATCAGCCAAGTTTGAGTTTGATCTGATTCAACTCATTGTGCTGGCTCGATACACTATCAATATTTATTATTTATATTATTTTATTATAGTAAAAAACTTATATGTACTAAATTATTATATATATGTGAAATAAATTATTATTAATTATTTTATTAATTTTTATATAAATTTTAATATAAAAATATTATTAACTATTAAATATATTTTAACAAATCAGTTCAATTAGCTCGTTAGTTTAACACTAATAAGCTGATCTCAAATTAAATCTTTTAATTCAAAAATAATTAACGAATCAGTTCTTCTCGACATCCATGTATAGGGCTTTTGAGGCCCCGCGCTTTCGAAGAGACACAAAAAGGGCTTTGCAGAACAACAGGACGAGAGAACGTTTGACAAGCAATAAAATCTGGATCATAAGCTGATAGTTTTGTCGGATATAAATCTGAGACGTCCGATAATCAGATCGGAGATTTTTATGTAGCAGATCATGGATTTAGAGTCTAGACTCCGGCTGGAGAAATGGTTTGGGTTGGTGATTTGGCGCTGCGTAGAATTCTCTAACCCTGGTTTCGTGGTTTGCCTGGGCCCTGGCTCCTGAAGTTGCGACATCAGCACGTTACCAGTAACCACAATTCCACAAAACAGCGAGGACCTCGAGCATCTTTGCTTATTTTTACTGTTCACGTGGTGCTACACTGCTACTGCATTCCCAACCTTTGGAGTCTAATGTTTAGCGGGTTATTTTCTACTACATAAATGACCCGTTAGAGAAACAATCGTTGCTCTCTTTCCCGACGCAAAGAAAGTCCCAAAAATGTACAGCTGTCCACAAACTCCGCCTTGACTCATTTCCTTTCCACAAAAAGTCAGAAGGAAGAGCACAATCAGTGAACCAAGAGATACTCGCACACCGGCTGGCGCCGGATCCGCACCTGAGCGCAACTCGTACCATTTCTGTAATGATCCAACCAGATCGGAACTCTTCTTATCTGCTCTTGACTTGAAACTGTTCCGGTCAAATACACAGCTTTCTTCTTCTCTTCGTCGTCGGAAATCATGCTTTCGAATTTCTTGAAGGGGATTAGCTCTGATTATTCATCGATTGTCTCGATCAATATCTTCGTAACGCTTTTGTGCGCATGCATAGTGGTTGGGCATCTGTTGGAGGAGAACCGATGGATGAACGAGTCTATAACAGCTCTTCTTATTGTAAGTTTGTTTGTTCTTGGAGGTACTTTTCTTTGAATAGATTAAGAAAGCTGTGTATGATGTAATGTAGACTGCAAGTCTGTAATTAAATTTCACCTACCACTTGCTGGTAATGGATACGCCAAGTAAAGGTAAAATTGGAGTCTGAACTCCAAGGAAACTTGTTTGGACTTGGTTGGTTCTTGCCTACTTGGAATGGAATACATGCACTAGGATTGTATATTGTGTATCATAGTTAGTCTCAAGAAATTGGCTGATTTTTATTGGGAATTATCTAGTTAAGAGGGAAATTTTTTGCAAGAATTATTAATTCAGTTCTAATCCTTTCGCAAATTAGGATTTCTCACGAGACCTTATATTGCCCCTTAAAAAGTCATAAGAGAATATTCTGTACATTATTGTTGTAAATTTCTAAACAACAAATTATGGTTTGTGCATAAAGCTGTAAAACATAAGCAGATGGACAACGGTTCGGAAAAAAAGTACCGATATTGTAAATAGTAATACAACTTCTCCAAAAAAGAAGCAAAATATTGTGGGTTTATTTTAAGCTTTCTGGGGTGGGTGGGGTGTGTGGAACTTCACTGCAGGGATTATGCACAGGAGTCGTAATACTGTTGATAACACAAGGGAAGAGCTCACACATTCTTGTTTTTAGTGAGGATTTGTTCTTCATTTACTTGCTACCTCCAATCATATTCAATGCAGGGTAAGCTTAATTTTAAAGTATTCTAATTCTAGTTTTTTTTATAAAGCTATGCTGTGAGAATCTGGCCTGCAAATGTTAGGCTGGGAAGCAATACCCAGTATGCATGCATGTTTCTTAAAATAGTTATATTTTGATCTGAAATCATAGGACAAAGATCACAAAATTCTTTCTGAGTATGTAAATTTCTTTTTTCAGGTTTCAAGTGAAAAAGAAACAATTTTTTCGTAACTTTACCACGATCATGCTCTTTGGTGCTGTCGGGACGATGATCTCTTTCGTGATAATCTCATTTGGTAATTTGGAGCTACAATGAATAGCGCAAATTCATAAAATTTTTAAAAGAACACTATGTAAAGAATAATGTGCCCCAAGAGCGCTACATAGGAATTTTCTATATCTATGGTTCTGGTGTACTTTTTTTTTTTTTGCATGGAATGTTATAGATTATAATTTTACTTGTTACTGTTTTAATAGAACAGA
Source organism: Schoenoplectus tabernaemontani (assembly GCA_037127355.1). Taxonomy (NCBI): domain Eukaryota; kingdom Viridiplantae; phylum Streptophyta; class Magnoliopsida; order Poales; family Cyperaceae; genus Schoenoplectus; species Schoenoplectus tabernaemontani. Next base: position 10,628,049 of record CM073738.1, read on the forward strand.
AAGAAGCTAACAATTTTTCCTGACCTTGTTTTCAGGTGCCATGGGATTATTTAAGAAGCTTAACATTGGAGAAATTGATATTTCAGATTATCTTTGTAAGCCTTTCTATTTATTTCTGGTTGGTCTCCGTATTGCAGTTCATCTCAAGGAATAATGTCAGCATGGATGCTCAAGTCTAACCATGTAATCAAGTCCCGAAGCCTAATTAGATCTCAAATTATCCTTGTGCAACCGGAGGCAAATTAATCTTTTATGCTTCTCAGTATAATTCGAGAGTCGGCTTCAGTACTTGCAACTCCACATTTACTCCAATCAAGAAAAATAGAATGTTTAAAAGAATGTAGTTTTTGAAATTAGTTGCCAGTCTCTGTACTACTACCAATATGATAATATGGTCAGTAGATATCCATAATTCTCAGAACTTACTAAAATGATGCATGACCTTAATTTTATGCTCTTTTTGTCTATTTGAAAATATGAATGTTTTGTAAAATTCTTTTGTTCTTTTACCAGCTATTGGGGCAATCTTTGCTGCTACAGATTCAGTCTGCACCCTTCAGGTTTTCATATTTACTCTTTTTTTTTTTGCTTAAAATTATTAAATTATAATCATGAACATTGGACCAATCCAATGGGATCAAAATTGAAAGGTTGAAAATTGAGTACTATTTAGGCCTCTTTCTGTACCAGAATGTACCGGCTAAAATTGTGGTTGCCTGGGTGGTAATGGCTGTGTACTATTTTCTGGTTTTTGTTGTACCTTTATGCTATGGATGCTACTTATCCTTGAATTAATGACTAAACCATTAATATTTGGTTATATCAATTATCAAGGGATCACCAAAGGAGGTAACATTCTCCATACTGGTTGTAGCCAGTTGATCCAAACCTTCATTCACTTTTTGCCTTTTCCATTTGAATGTTGTTGTTAATTACTTAATTGATGCTTGATTCGTGCTAGGTTACTAAATTTTCATTTTATTGGCCCCTTGATTGCTTAGTTAATTAGTTTAGGTAAAATTCTGACATTGAAGCAAAAGTTTAGAATTTCCTTCAAAATTGTGGAAGTCTCAGTTCAGAAATACTTTGGCTACTTAATAGGGCACCAATAGAAGCTCATTTTTTCTCCTGTTTCTAATGGTCTAATTATTAGGTGCTTAATCAAGATGAAACACCTCTGCTGTATAGTGTGGTCTTTGGTGAAGGTGTTGTAAATGATGCTACATCAGTTGTTCTATTTAATGCAATTCAGAATTTCGACCTGGCACATTTTGATGGGGTCACTGTCTTGAAATTCATCGGCAATTTTTTCTATCTCTTCTTAGCCAGTACCGTCCTTGGTGTTGCTGTAAGTGTCCTAATTGTATACAGGAATGCTTTGCATTAGCTGATTATAATTAACCAGTTCCAATCTGACCGAATGAACATTCTGATTGTCAGCTGGTTGGCCTGCAAAATATTAAGTAGTTTCTTGGATAACCTTTGTGATTATAATGGTAGTACCTGTTTCTGAAAAGAGCTGGCAAGGTGCTGACAAGACCTAATTTCTCGTCAATTTCCCCTTATAATTTGCCATTTTATGGGCTGCACCACAGTTATTCACAGTTGCAACTCTCTTTTTCCAGGCTGGGTTGCTTAGTGCATATGTTATAAAGAAGCTATGTTTTGGAAGGTTTGTAAGATGACTTTATATGTCGTATATATCAATATTCAATACTTCTTGTTGCAGCATGCTAAGATTTCATAAAGTGGATTACTTCTATTGAATAACTCATTGGAAGTTCAACTTGCTTTTTTCTTTATTGTAATGAAATTTGAAAAAGCTTCAGCTTTTTATACTGTCATGGCTTAGATTGTGATAGCTCTTGCATTGTTTGAGCAGTTTGTTGCATAATTAGCCTAAAATTAGTCTAATTTTGCTTATTGAGGATATATGGTGTTACATTGCATATTTGCATTATTATAGAATCAAGGTGGGACTAGTAGTAAATTGAGGCTCAATAGCATGGTTGAGGAGTTCAGTATTAATGTTCTCTGGTCCATTACTAGTAATATTAGATAGAGATTTGGTTGGAAACTTGATTAATAGTCAATACATGGAGCCTTTTAATTTAGAATTCAATCGTTGTCACAATTTTGTCAATTAGTTGCTCTGAGAGCTTAAACAGATTGTCAGTGGCAGCTTATATTATTTTTCTGTTTGGCATCTTTAATTATGTCTATATTACTCAAAGTGATTTCATGTGTCATTCATTCTGTGTAGGCATTCAACTGATAGAGAAGTTGCTCTTATGATGCTTATGGCATACCTCTCTTATATGCTGGCTGAGGTGAGTTTATTTCATCCCATAATTTACTAATATTTAAACCACCCACTTGTTTCTAATTTTCACTGCCCTTTCTTTTGAGGGAGAGCCCTAACATCCCATAATTTACTAATATTTAAACTTAAACCACCCACTTGTTTCTAATTTTCACTGCCCTTTCTAACCTTAGGTTGCTTGTGGCTCAATTAATTTCTACTTCTTATTAAGTACGTATGTGTTCTGATCCTGCAACGATTTAGATTTTTTGTTGAATTTTTAGAGCTAATATCATTCATCGGATTGAGTTATTCATCAAATAATGTTACTATCTCAATGATCATTTGTGTTGAAGTTAGAATTTTCTCTCAATTTTGTTTGTTACATGAAATGCTACATAATTTAGGAGTATAATTGCTTTATTTTTTCCCCTTTTTTTTCTTAAATTGCCATCAATTATGAATTTTAATTTTCCTTAAACACTGAATGTTAACTTTCTTCTCAATTTACATTTATTTTGCATTAATTATGTATTCATGATTGAAATTTACATTAATTACTAAATTATTTTTATTTCCTTATTTTTCACATGAAGATATGAATTTTTATATTTCTGAAAGATATCACCGTAGCAACGCACGAGCAAGATACTAGTCTATACTTATTGCTTTAACTACCAAGTGGATGCATGGGTGTGATTTGTACACCAAAATATTTGATAAGTATGTCTGTTATTCCTAACATCTTGTTTATTTTATTCAGTTGCTAGATTTGAGTGGAATTCTCACCGTGTTTTTTTGTGGAATAGTGATGTCCCATTATACATGGCATAATGTCACCGAGAATTCTAGGATTACCACAAAGTGAGTTATCACCTTCCCCTCCCGGTCCGCCCCAACATTTTTTCTTTTGCTTTTCTTTAAATAATAATTCTGTTTTAATTTCAGGCATACCTTTGCAACACTATCTTTTATTTCTGAGATTTTCCTGTTCCTTTATGTCGGCATGGATGCTTTAGACATTGAAAAGTGGAGATTAGCAAGCAACACGTAAATCTTCTTTTAACCCCACATAACTCTTCTGAATTTCCATCACTTTGGATGAACCAGCACGAACCATCCATCGAGTATTTTATTGGTTCAACCCCATTTTTGGCAATTTTCAGGTTTCCTCTTTTGGGGAACTGGTGCAGTACCATACAGTCAAGCCATGTACATTTAATCTTACATTTGATGACTTGTCTTCCTTTTTCTGCCATTCAACGTCTTTCTAATTGTAAAGAGAAGTTCAAATCTTCAAAATGTCATTTGCTTTCTATCATTGTGACTCTGGAGTTTGTTATCTCTATGTTTGAGCATACAATTTACTTCATTTTAATTAATGATTATTGTATTAATTTTTTTATTATTACTATCATGCAGTCCTGGTAAATCAATTGCATTGAGTGCAATCATATTAGGTTTGGTAATGGTTGGAAGAGCTGCATTTGTCATCCCTCTATCCTTCATTTCCAACATCAGAAAAAAAAATGCTCACGAGAAAATCACCTTCAAGAAACAAGTACGTGAATTTTCACTCTTTCATCTAATCTTACACAAGAAATGTTGTCCCAAGTAACCTCAATTGAGCTGACTGATATGTTATTGAGCTGCAAATTTTGCAATTAAGCCTCAACTCACAGCTTGTTCTATCCATGTCTTGTCTTTAGGTCATCCTATATTTTTCTTAATCTAATCAAATGTAGCAATTCTTGTTGATTTTATAGTCCAAAATAATCATTGGCTAGAATTCATGCATATGGGGAAAGTGGAAAATAGAAAACAAAAAGAAAATTAAAACAAAAAGAAAATCAAAGTTCCTTCTTATGCAAAAATCAGGTTGTCTAGCACAATTGTGTCCAAATAATGTGCCAGTAAAGCTGCACTTTAATGGAGATCTTGGTGCAGGTGTTAATTTGGTGGGCCGGCCTTATGAGAGGAGCAGTATCAATTGCACTTGCCTACAACAAGGTTATTCTAATTATAATTTGTTAAGGTTTTGAAATTTTGGTGTAGTTAATTTAAATAATTGGCATTCTTATCAGAGAAGAGTGCAAGTAAAAGATTGTTCTCCTGTAGATGCAGAAATCTACAATTTCGTTTGACAAAAGTCTTTTATATATTTATTTTCGTTTTTCTTATTTTTTCTCTTTAAGGTGTAAGGGGTGTTTTATATATGGTTGGTAGGCCAGAGCTGTTTGATGTAAATAGAACATGATCTTAAATGTGCTGTCCACCATCTGATAAACTGACATGTTGGGATGCTAAACTCTGCAGTTTACCTCATCTGGGCATACACAACTATCAGTCAATGCCAACATGATCACAAGTACTATTATCGTTGTCCTTTTCAGCACAGTGGTAAGAATCTTGTTTCCTGTTATTTGGCTTAGCATAGCTGTTTCTGGTGTTATAGTACATATGCGGACAAGAATCGTGCATATTTACCTATATTTTGGTTTCAGTTCTGACTGAAACTGCACAATCAGTAAAAATATTGTTATCCAAGTAACAGAAACTTAGACCCTTAGTTTCAAAGTAGCTCATGATTTTGAAAATGGTCTAAAATAGGTTCAATTTCAGCCTTCAAAAAGGCTCTTTATTTAACCAATATATGCCTCATATTATTTTCGATGACCAACTTCAATCTCGTGAATGCTCAGATGGAGAAGTAAAATTTCACTAACGATACATAAAAAGAATTAGAAACTTAACTTGGTTAACAGTGTAATGCAATCATTACCTTTACTGTGGCATATGAAAAGGAATATATGGGTGTTAATGGGAGCCCCATTTTTAAAAAAAAAATCATTGCCTTTACCATGTGGGTGCGAACATACCATATCCCACCTCACCCACCTAAACCCAAAATTAGTTCCTTGGTTATTACACATTTTTTCTATGTTAAACCTATCAAATCTTGAAAAATGTTCAGATTATGAGATCGTTCCTTTGGTATTTGAAATTTTTTTGATGCGGATAGCAGCAAATGAAAATGTCTAATGACCAAACAATATAAGGACTGCTTTTATGCACATTACTATGAAGATGCAGTGAGGAATGATGATAATTTCTGTCTGGAGGAAATGAGAACAAAGTTATGGTAAATAAGATGCACTCTTATGAAATATGCCCTTACAATTTTAAATTGAAGGTTTTTGGATTGCTGACAAAACCTCTTGTCCATCTCCTACTTCCCCCAAGATGCCATGATCCAACTGGGAGCATGATCTCTGATGTCTCAACCACATCCTTCACTGATCCACTTCTCACAAGCGAGATAGAAATAGGCGGTAACAACAGCAACCTACCAAGGCCGCCTAATCTACAAATGTTTTTCAGTCAGCCAACACGTTCAGTGCACCGTTACTGGCGCAAGTTTGATGACCGTTTTATGCGGCCTATGTTTGGAGGCCGTGGATTTGCTCCTTTTGTGCCGGGTTCACCAACTGAGCGTAGCCTTCATGAACCTGGTACAGTTCCTGAATAAGAGTGAGTTAAAACATGGATGGATGCCCCTTTCAGGTAAAAAAACATTTTGTATGCCTCCAGAAACAAACATGAGAATATGAGATAATCTTAGCCCTGCTATACATGATGATCATCACCTTTATGCTTTTGTTCCACTTTCAGTTAAAAAAAAAAAGGAGTTCCAACATCATCTCTGTCCTCATTTTTGTGGAAGAAAGAACAAGATACATTTGTGTGGACTGTTTTTTTGAAGAAGATAGTACCGCAAGGATGTGGGAGATGGTTTTATATTTCGTAGGATTATAAGATATATTTCGTATCTGGTGGTTTATACCAAACTTTTCATTGAAATGATTCTTAAGAGTTTTGGATTCAAGTTGTCATGCATCTGCACTTACAACGATAGGCATTCTTTCCATTGTTTAGTTTGTCACGTATTATTTTGATTATTACACAAGTTTTTATTAATGTTCGAGATGCATATGTAATTAGTATATGTTGTATAGGGCTCTTTGGTGCATATTTTATAGTTACATTAGAGTTCGTAATAATACGTTTTTGGTTTTTCTCCCTGTATCTACGTACCATAATCTGTGCTGATCTTAAGATTATCTTGACTATGTCAGAAATAATCAGTGCTTGTTATTTTTAACTTGCTTGCAGTTTCTTTGGAAAAATATTTGTGGCGTGAATTGATGTATGATATTATTTTATTTTCACATCATAAGCCTACCATATACTGCCAGAAATGTGTAAAACTTTTCCACGATCTTTCTCCGTCGCAAGGAGTGGATTAATACATATATATGTAAAATTCGAGAGTACCTATATATGTGAAGATCTCAGTTTTGAAGGCCTACTAGATAACTGTTACCTCTATGCATTGCGAGCATATTGTTATATTACATGTCAGGTGTTAGTACATTATGGAACAATCAAATGTAATGAGGAAATGCATGAATACGGGAAGATATTTGTAGGCAAATGAATATTATGGATGGATGTTATGACCGAATTGTAGTGCACATGCTAAATGTCACTACAGATCAGCAAATTTCACATTATATGGTGTTATATGCCAAATTCAAATTGTGTCAATCATCTAACTCCATGATCTCAAATTAAAACAAAAAGGGTCTTAATCATAAATTCATAATAAAAACTTGATCTGGTTAAATAATTGAAATCATAACATACACAAATTGAGAACCAGTGTAGTTCATAATAGCGGAAAAGGCAACCGACCTCAGCAAAGATGCTGTATGGAACATCCAATATGAATCCAAGGATACCACCATTTATGTGAAGCAGGACCACAAAAAAAAAAAGAGGCAGTATAGCACAGATAAGATGTGAGCAAATAAAATGGCAGTATGCAGTGACGGAGAGAAGGGGTACTGGATTTCCCGCCACCCCCCTCCGCTTTTCAACACACGGAAATTACATGTCAGATCTAACATATAATAAATTTATTATGTATTTTTATTTTGTGAAATGTATTAATTCTAAATTAGTTATAATACTCTAATAAATGAAATATAAAAACAAAATACAAATTAGACCAAACATAAATAAAAAGACAGAAAACCCCATCCTATGTTCCATATTTAAGTACACTACTGAATAGTTAAATTCCTCTCTGGGTGATTCATATCTGCTAAAACCCAATACTATATATGTTGCTTGCCAAATCTTGTTCGAGAACTTTGCATTCATGATGATATTGATGGCAAGTTGGTCCGATGTTTTTCTTTTTGTCTTGAAATTGCATGGGTAGCTGAGATCAATCTAGGGAAAACTTGTATTGATGGGGTTGGTTGTGTTGTTCGGTTAGAAGTTGTTTCAGATGCGTATTGAGAACGGGCATATCAACAAAAGTTCGTATCGTCTGTAGTATTTCATCGTAGAGTAACTATTCATTCAAATTTATAACTGTCGGATCAGTATTACGGCTACCCGTGGTCACTACAACAAAGGCAAAGATTCACGGGGTGCCAAGAACAGACACTTTATATCTGTAAATTATTACAGACGATTTGAATTCATATCAAGAAGAGGTGATTTGTTGACTCCTGTAATCCGACTTGATAGTCAAATGAGCTGAGTTTGAATTGAGGTTGGCTCGACTCATAGCTCGACTCGACTCGACTCGACTCGAATAATAATACTTTATATTTTTATTCAGCTAAACTCTAATCCGATAATTCATCTCTCATTATCTCTCATCAACTCTCATCATCTCACCATCTCAGCAGTTTAACGACTTCTCATACTCGCTCGTGACTCGGTTCATATATCTGACTCGATAGTTTTTTTGTCGGTCTATCCATTCAAATTAGTGCATCAAAGACTTTATTGAAATTATAGCTTGTTGATATATCAATTTTGTACTAACTCATGTGTCATTTTTGTAGATACATCAAATTTGTAGTTTGTAGATATATTAAATATAAATATCAAACTAAGTCAACATACATGCACGAGCTAGCTCGAATAGTAACGAGCCGAGCTTAAGCTAGACTTTTTAGCTCGAAACATTTCACGAGCTTGACTCGACTCGACTCGAATTTTTATGAGCCGAGCTTGAGCTAAGCCTAGCTCGCTCGTACTCGACTCAATTGCAGCCCTACTTGATAATGGTTATAATGGTTATTTTTGATAATTTTGACAATAAATTTTTAAATAAATACAAAAAAATTTTAAAAATAGAAAAAACCTTATAGATATGTTTTTCTACTTATAGATTGATGGTGATTTAAATTTCATGCAATTTCATTATTGTTTGATAGTCTATCAAAAACCGTCAAATTATAACCGTTGTAAATTATATAATATTTAAATCACCATCAATCTATAAGTAGAAAAATATATTCATAAGATTTTTTTAAAATATTTTAGTATATTTAAAAATTCATTATCAAAATAATCCATTATCAAGTAATCTCTGAGAAGAAACGTATTTTGTTTGGAAGTGGAACTTTCCATGGGAACGAAGGGAATTTTGGAGTTTCTCCTAAGTATATGATAAACTCGTAGACTAAATATAAAGGCTTTGATACAAGAGCATGAGACGAAATATCTTTGAGGAAAATTTTCTTAAGGCTTGTTAGATTGAATTTTTCTTGCCAAGAACTTATTTGAAGGTGTAGACAAATTCTCTCTGACCAAAGTGAGTTGGCTGTTGAATCAAAAAGTCATGGCCAACGAGTATAACGAGCTTAGTGAGTCAGTTATATAATAATTTCATATATATTAAATTATAATTATTAATATACTAAAAATTCACAATAAAACATAAAACCTAATTGTTTAACAAATCTAACGAGCTGAGTTGGACAGAGCTCAAAGTCAGCTCATTAACTTAACGAGCAAGTCAAATTTAAGTTAATCTCAAAACGAATCATGAATGATCTATGAGCCACGAGCTTTTCTGACAATCCTAAATGATATACAACGTTAAAATAAGCTAGGAACACATTAAATCACATGAACCAAGAGCATCTATTTTTGAATGCTAAAAAAGTGTAAAAAAGGAGCACATTCTACACACCACCGCAATTAGGGGTTACAAATGAGTTGAGTTCGAGTGAGCTGGGTTTAACTCAAGTAAGTGGATTGATAAAAAAAATATTGAATCAGATATACGAGTCGAGTCATGAACAAGTAAGAAACACCACTAAGATGCTAAGATAGTGAGAGAGAATGAGAGAGGGTTACCGAATTAGTGTTCGATGAAAAAAACATATAAGCTACTATTATTCAAACAGAGTTGAGTCACGAGTCAAACCAACTTCAACTCAAGTTCAGCTCATTTAACTATCAAGTCAAATTAGCTCGAATCAGATTAGTTCAAATTCGAACTGAGTCATGAGCCTAAACTTTTTAACGCAGACATTCCTACGTTGACTCACGTGACAGACAACACGAAGGTCGGCAGAGACACAAATTAGACATGTTCGAAAACAAATTGACCCACATGAGGAGGACCGTTGGATGCAAATCGTGTGATCCAGAATTATCAAATACCATTATTCATGGTGCACTGTTACCTGTCAAATCATCTCATTGCCAATTGAGGATTTATATCTCGTTCAACATCCATTCGGAATTGTTATTTGTTGGGCTCAAGAATCTCGTTTGTCTCGACTCTCAAGGACACCCAAATAATGCTGGAGTAGAGCCCTACATTTCTCATCATAGGCCATCATTTGTCATAGTTGTTGGGTTTGAGATATAGAGATGTGAAATTTAAAATTTTTTTTTATATAACTCGATTAAAAATTAAGAATCATATATATAGAATTCATATCTAACAATAAATTTATAATAAATATATCTTATTTGATATCATAATTAAGTATGACGATTTTCTTTGAATGATGGCCGTGCATTTTCATAAATCACTACAAAGACAACAGTGTTGGTCTTATTTTATGAAAGCTTTCAAAATGTGAAGGCTCTATCTCATGCATCCCTTGACAAGTTGAAACAAAATTGTTAGACCTCTAATAAAATAAGTATCTCAAACCCTTTTTTAATTCTCATAATATATATTGAATTGGAAGAGAAAAAAAATTCAATATTTTTCCAAATTTACTATGAATTCTTATTAGTGCTAACGAAAAAACCTTTGAAAATTTTTTTCGGTACCAAAAAAAATCTCATTCAATTTTTACAGATGAGAGAGGCAGAAGAAAGAAATAATAACTGCCAAAGTTTTCTAATTTTGCGTGGATTAATTAGAATTGGCCTGAGCCTTGAGATGTTTTTAATTAACCAAGTTATATTACTTATAACCAACGCCTGGTTGGTTTCCAATCACCTGACGAAAAAAAAAACTTATTTTTCTTTGTTGGTTAATCAATCTTGCGGAAATAATAAAAGAAGTTCATATCTTTAATTAACTTATGCAAGTGCAGCAAAAATCTCTCTCCGCAGCAATCTCAAAGGTTTAGGCTCACTTTGAGTTCAAATATATTTCATCCGTAATTTAGATCTCGCTCAAATTGATTCAATTCAAATTTAATTTTAATTAATTATGTCCCGCATAATTAATTGATTATTCTATTTTTTAACTTGTCAAACAGAGTGACTCGATAGGATTTATATTATGATCAATAATAAATTAATATATATTAATTTATAAATCATAATTGGCATCTAGTAATTGCATTATGATCGCCCGATCAAACGCAGATAAATCGAGATCCTTTGATCTTTTGTATTAATGTCTTTATCACGTAATATCAAATAATTAATGTCAAATATAGGAATGTGTCATTCTTGATCATTAATTAATTTTTTAATTCTCAGTGCATAATTATTTATATGTGATCATCCCATAATCATAAATTATATGCATAATATCACTGCATCAAGGGGCTCAGAGATATTACTAATCTCATAAGAAATGAGATGAATAAAATATTTATTGACTATTCATAATTCATATCAAAATTCATATATATCCGAAAATTATCTTTATAGCCCTCGATTAAGAGCAGCGTTTGATAATCTCACAAAATATACATTAATTATCTAGAATTATGAATATCTCACATAATAGAATTAATACTAATTTATAACATTGCTGATGACACAAATACAATCCATATAACAAGACAAATCGGGTAATGTCTAATATCATGCACCCCGTACATATATATCTATGTAATTAAATAGATAACATGTATCTATGAAACATGATCACGCATTAATCTGTATACTAGTCTATATTATCATTCGATATTTCATGCTAATAATATGAGATAGAGACAATTAAGAGTTTTAATAACATCATAGAGTTTCATAATTTAAGTCATCAACTCAAATAATCCATAGAATATTAAAACTCAATGAGCAAAAAGATACAAATCATTCAATTTATAAAATAAAAATAAGAGTATCATCATAAATGATTAGTCTTCTAGAAAATGGTTAGTCTTCTAAATCACTAAACTAACAATAGTTTCTCCATCATAAGTTATGACGCACGATTTTTTTTACAGAAAGTAGTTATACTATCTATTTCATTACGAAATAAAAATTTCAGTTGATACCACAACCCGGTATCTAAACATTTATACTATTTAGGTCCTAATAAAGTTGGATTACACCCATGTCCACTTTTAACATATCCACTGGCACTTAATCTAAACCGTTTCTCCATTAAAATGTTTCATCCACAACCCGAATAACATGCAGAATTAACATAACAGGTTCAAAAGTAAAAGTAACCAAATCATCCACAACCCGGATGGATTTAGATAATTTTCAAAGTTAACTATCACTATAGTTATGTTTAAATCCTGCTAATCTTTTAGCATGTCTAAGTCTGCAAAGTCTTCTAATGGCTAGTTGGTCTACTCTAGCTGAAACAAAATTACAATCCAACCATACAAACAAAAATGATACTTACTATAATTTTTACTTATCTAAGTAAACTAATCTATGTTATTCATTACCAGCTCTCTTTCATACTAGTCCTCTTCCTCGGGGAGCTCTAAACCTAAAGTAACATCTATGATCTACACTAGTAAGGAGCTGACATTAAGTGGTAGTATATTGTGTAAAATATTTGGGTATTCACTACTTTTTATTAAACACCAGTATCTAGACAATACTATAATTGCACCTCCTAATTGTCTAATAGTTTTAATCTGGTCACCTTTAAAGATAAGTTTATTTCTTTCATTCCATACAGTCCATAAAAATGCTCCTCTTATTAATTCACAGAGTTTTAAATCTTTATAGGATATACTAGCTTCTATGTGCTATAAATCCTTTATTGAATTATAATTAAATATGAAATTATTATAATTGGCTAATTAGTTTCATAAACAAATTGAAATAGAGCAATGTAAGGATAAATATTCAAGTACTTCATTGCAAAATATATATTTATCCTCTCCTTGCCAACCTTTTTTCCTTCGATTATTTTTTGCACTAGCCAAAGAAAAATATTTATTTTTAGTGGTATATATGCTGACAATGTGAGGCTAAACTGATTACTTTTAATTTCTTCAAATTTCAACCAAGTATAACATGAATGTGTAGTAAATACTTCTAATATTGTCCCATCTCCGTATAAAAGAATCATCATTTTCCTCTAAAGTAACATTAGCTAATTGAGTGTATAAATTTTGAAGTTGATATCTCAATGTAGTGCTAAAACATCTATTAAAACTTAAATAAACCCTATTACATCCTATAGCTTGAGATACTTTAATATTCTGATATGAGACTATTCCAAATAATAGTGAAAATTGAGATTGTAAATCATTTTCTATCAACCATCTATCCTTCCAAAAATATATATATTGTCCATTGTCTAATTAATTATTTACATTGATATTAAAAATTTATAATTTTTTATTAACTTTTTTTTAAAAAAAAGAAGCATTTATTAAAAATCTTCTATTGTGGTACATGTTTTTTATTTTTTTTCATAGCCCCTTTTTATTAGGATCATTATACCTCCATAGCCACTTACATAAGAGTGCTTTGTTCATATTTTTTAAGTTAGTGATACCTAGTCCTCTTTGTTCTGGACTATTACAAATTTGCTTTCATGCTACTAAATTTTATTTTTTTTCTAGTTGTATTACCTTCATATCATAGAAACTTTTATCTGTTCTTTTTCTTACTTGTACTGAAAGTCTAAATATAGTCATCCAATATATTAGAATGACACATAATATATATTTTTATTAAAGTTGACAATATTTTTTTCTTTTCATAGCTCTAATTTAATTTCTACAAAGTCTCTGTCCTTATTTTTTAATTTATGCCAATATATTTCTAGGTAGTAATGAAAAATGAAGAAATTTTGCACCCTAAAATATTAGCATATCCCTCATCAGGAGTTAAGTTTAATGGCATAATTCCACTTTTTGTAAAATTTATTTCAAGGCCCGACAAATTTTCAAAACCTAATAATAATATTTTAAAAACATCAATTATTTTGCTATAATCCGTAAGGAAAATCAACGTGTCATCATCAGTTATGTCACACGATTTGATTTGTCTATCAAGAATTTTGCACGAATCTTAAAAAGTGCCTCTTGAAAAGAGTAATACTGCGTAGTATCTGTTATACCCTATGTTACTCGTGTACTTTATATATTCAGCCGAACAAGTATCGGGTGCGTATCGGGTACGGGTACGTGTTGGGTACGTTATAGGTACGTATCGGGTACGTCACGTGGCGTATCAAATTATATTAATCGGATTGATCGGTCAATACAGTCTTTGGTACGACTGGGTACACCTGAGTGTGAGATTCAATACGGCTGGGTGCAGCTCTGGTATGGCTGGATGTGATCAAACTAAAAAAATTCAGAAAAATCAAATGCATGAGTGAAATTTGAACCCAAAAAATGAGCTACACCTATTAATGCATTAGATCGCTATATAATTTCTTTACTTATGTTAGTAGTGGTTGACATATATATATATATATATATATATATATTTTATACTTATCTATTTTTTTATTTTTTATATATTATATATTTGTTTTATTTAAAAAAATATTATATATATTACCGTATCTTAATTTTTTTAAAATTGACATATCACCGTACCCGATACGATACTCGCACTTGCACTCGTGCAAAACATATTATACCAAATGCCTGATATTATCGGGGAAAATGTTGATCCAAGTGAAATCAAATGATGTATATACGGTAAAAGAGATGCCACATATGACGTGGCATTGAAAGAACAGATTAACAGAACACGGTGGGAATTAAGAAAGAAATTAACTAATTAAGAGAAAGGGAAGAGAGTGAATTTCTTGAATTGCATGTGGCATTTGTAGGCTCTAGGTAAACAACAGCTCATATATTATATATAATAAAAAGAAGAAAAGTCCAACAGAGTTTTGGGAAATATTATCAAATAAAAGGAAAAAAAAGAAATGTTTCATAAAACGAAACTGTAATCTGGAATTTACACTTTCAAAAAATACAGATTGGCCGACTTTGAATGACATTTTCTAGCTGCTTTATGAACACTACATTGCTATAGTTTTAAATTTTGAATGCACTGAAAAGTTGAAGGGACGTGGGCTAAATTGGCAAAAAATCGACACACCCAAACTTTTTCAACTCACTTCTGCAAAGTTAAATCACTAATTTGATAAAAACTTGTAAAAAATAATCGTAGAGCTTTCTATGTAAGCTTTTAACAAAATCAATTGTCCTCTTCACCAATTCCAAATTCTAAATGGGAGGGAGAGTGCATGGATAATTTTTTGAAGGAGATGCAACTGATCTCTCAAGGAACTCTCTTTGCCGCGCATCGGCAAAACAAAGAAGCGAATCGATGCAAACTTCCTGTGCTAATGGAGGAGGCTTTGGCTTAAAATCCAGCAACTCTGAATATTCCACTAAGAGGTGAAACATGTAGTCATACACCCGGTCCATGCTGATATCTCGCATGAGCTCCTGACCCTGCCTCCCAATTTCTCTGGCCTGTTTTCATCAAGGATAAAAATTAAGGATAGCAATTTCAGCAGGTAAAATTTTGAAAGGGCGGATTGAGTTTTATTTCTAACCTACCTCAATTTAATGGGATTAAAATGCTTTGTTGTTGGTGGTGGTGGACTGATACCTTCTAACAAATTTGAAATAAATACTTGTTTATCCATTCAACTTTTAATTTTACCTATTTAGTCACACCTAACATAAAAAAGAAGACAATAATGTACAATGTGAAATACGAGAAGAGCAAAAGAAGGTCAAAATGCTACCAGTACCATAATGAAATGTAAGCACATGTTCATACCCATACCAGACATAGCTGAGAGTGAGATGGTTCTAAATTCCAGGTTCATTAATCCTGAAGTTTCTGGGAAACAAGTAAAATCTGCGATTGTGGCTACAAAGTTTGATCGGGTTAGGATAGAGAGGCACTGAAACTTAAAATGGTACCCTTCTGCATCAGTACAAATTGGTTTCATGATAATGTATACAAGCATCTCTATAGATGGTTTTACCCCACGTGAGTTGCCATTTCCCCATTCAACAGCTTCTTTTATAGATTGACACAAGTCGGTTGATCTTATTGGCCAGAAGTTCTCTTTTGGAATGAGGCCTCGGCTGAAGAAATCTTCGTATTGTGGATCTATAATTAGGGTTTCAGATCCACAGGCAAGAATATACTTTAGGCTAACAGACCATGCAAATCCCTCAGCATATATTTTGTACCTGATATACATAAAAAAAGTAAGATACCAACAGCAATGCAGGACAGGAGTATTGGGTATTATGTATAAAATAGTAGCTCGTCATTTGCACTTCTACCGCTATGGGTTGGTACGATTCTGTATGACCTGCATAATTCTAAATCAAGGATTGTTTTGGAAAAAAAAAATTGCATGATAAAGAACCAACTGATATAAACATTAAATCCAAAATGTGGTAGTTGCTCTATACTTCTTTCTTAAAGAAAAAAAATAAGGACTTCATATAGCTAACCTATAGTTACATTGACTTGAGAGTTTTGAACTTTGGTAACCAACAGTGGACTCCTTTATCCAATCCTGAAAGGAAAAGAAAATGAACAATTGATTATATAGTTAGAATAAAGTAGTGCAAATCTATATGCAGGATGTCAGATCAGGTACTACTGCCAGTAAAATCTACTCAGTAGAGCTACTGTCTTTCAGAAAAATATCCTTCTTTTGTTCAGATAATTTCTAATTGCTATAAGTGGAGGCCTTTCTTGGGAGACGGTTACTCTATGAGCTAGATCACAGTTGTGTATAAGCACCATCATTGTCTACCTACAAAAATTATCAGATTAGAATTGCTGTTTAATATACAATAAGGTAGAAGTTTTGGTACTTGACGGAAAATTTGTGCTTGCCATTTCTCAGTATCATTACAACTAAGTAAAGCCATCCTCAGAGGAGAAGCAACATCAGGATTTCCCTTCCAATATGCAAATTTAACCCTGTCTTTCCAGTGAATTGCATTTGAGCCTTTCTCAATGCTTTTAAACTCAACTTCCCATGGTTGTATGTTCACCTCTGGCCTACACAAGTATTTTAAGAATTATTAATTTGGCCGATTCATCCATATGAGGCCAAATCTAATTCAAGTGCTTTGCCAAATTCAAAGTAATAAGCTATGAACTAAGCAATGATGATGGATTTCATGTTTTGCTTTTTATAAAATAAGGTAGCTTGTGAAATTCTTTTGTACCAAAGCAGAAAAAAATTCTCCCTTAAGTGTTTTAAAAATAAGGCCGCAGCTTCATGTTCCGAAAGTTTGAAAATAATCAATATATTAATGAACAACCCAGTCCTTTTCCTTTTAAATACTTTGAAATACACCCTGGTATTAAATCACAGCTGATACATCATATTAAGATATGTCAAATGGGAAAAATGGTCTCAACTTAATAATTTTAATATACTGCTCAAGTATCAGAGAAAGAGAGCTATTTAAAACTAAATTAGAATGCTTACCAACCCCAGAAGGACCAATCAGGAAATGGGATATCCAAATGCTCCTTAGTAGTGCAATACCGAAACACAGGTGGTGGGGTTGGCACACCATTTCCCGCATACAACGTCCTGTTTACCACCGGCCGGTCCATGCAGTCAAAGACCATATCAACATCTGGTACCAGTCCAGGATACCTCCGTACCAGCTGCACCAAACCCCAAATAGTAAACAGCATTCGGCTCTGAACACATGCATAACGCAAATCCACATAGACCTTGCTATCTTTTATAACCACACGAAAGGCTGCATGTTGATTTACTGCATGTTCTATTAGGGATTGCGAGATGCCAGTCTGGCTCCAAGGTGCAAGATCCCGGTGTATAGAGGAAAAAAAGGAGGGACATTCACTTGGTATTGGATTTGCAGAGAAGGCATGTGATGGTTCTATCATGAGGCGAGATGTAAGTTTTGGGCAGGAGTTAAAATATGAGCATTGGATTATGGACAGCATGCTAGGTTTGTCAGTTCGGGTGAAGAAAGGGTGCCATGGCGTTGGGTCGAGATTGTGACCCACTATTGTTTTTGTGTTAGAAGATAGATCATTAATTGTCTGCATGGATTTGAACTTGGTTTTAGAAAAGGACCAATAGGTGATATTAATTGGTAACTGAAGAACTAACAGAGACATTGTATTTACCCCCAAATTAATGCTAATCAGTGTCCCCTTTTGTGCAGTTGCACCCCAATTTAACACAAGATTGAGGTTGAAACTAATCTTAACCACCCAATGTTTATATAAGCCTGAATTTGCCAAATTATGCAGTTAATCACCCATGAGGCCAAGCACAGAGTATATAAAATCAGAAGATAAGGTCAAAATGGAAGTCAAACTTGCAATATTAATTGTTCTGGTTAATTTGTACTTTTTTTTGAACTGAACTGATTGTTAACGCTGTATGCCCATAAATAATAACACTATGTACCATTATAAACCAACATCTAGGCAGAAAACTAAGCTTTTCAATTTACCCAAAAAATAGGTACTTCTTTGAAAATTGTCTTACATCAAAATTCAAAAACGATTTCAAATTCTCTGACATACAAAAAATACAATTATCTTCTACTCTGGCAAATTGTTGGTGATCAAATTCTATGTACTCGCTGTCGTTCATGTAATTGCGAATAAATTATGAAGGATCGGTAAGTTAGGCAATTAGGGTACCGAAAAAGCAGAGAAGAGCATGAGAAGCGCAAAGAAGCTGACAATGGATACGAAGAAGGAGCTCATTCTGAGTGCAAGTGAAAACCTGAACTGGGGTTTATGCCCCATAGCTTGTACAAATGCTAATGGCGATGGGAAGAGAGAGAGACGGAGAGATTAATCGACTTACATTTCTGAGCTTTTAGCGAGGAAGAAATAGACCAATGGAGAGCCAATGATTAAAATAGCTTAGAGGTAATACACCGGATTCGCTGAGACTACCAGCTGGTGTGCAATTTTACTGACAAACGATCCCCAAAATTAGAAGAATCGCGGTCAGATCCAACGGTCCAAATTATGTGAAGATGTTTCGTCGTACAGATAACTCGCACACGAGTTGTGCGCTGAGTTATTGCATCATGAGACCAAGCAAACAAAAATTCCGATGCACGTGCACTGATGCAATGATGCTCAAATGTTTGGAATATCGTTCGGATTCGTGCTTATCACGATCTTAATTTACAAATTTGGATGTCAAGAGTCGTGCAAACATGATTATCGTTGTCATCTAAAATATTTTTAATTTTCTAAAAAAACAATTTGTTATTTGAGAATTAAAAACGGAACGGGCCGGAACCGGTACGAAACGGGTCGAGATAGGTACGAAACGGGTCAGGACGGGTTTAACGGGTTTGGGTCGGGTTTTCTCGGGTAAAGGGAACGAGTTAAACGGAGCAGGTTTCACGAGCCGGGTCAGGCAAAGGTTATGGCGGGTCGGGTACAAGTTTTTTCAAAAAAATTTTGCCCGCATCCATTTTAGACCCATGAATTTAAACGGCCACGAGTTTGAATGAGTTTGAGCACAGGACTGATTGGGTTGCGGGACGGATTAAGCTGATCTGGTTTTACCCAGGCGAGTTTTTTTAAATCACTCGAAACCAGTGATGTAGGAGCATTATAAACACAATGCTAATATGATATTAGGAACGCTTAATTTTATGCACTGAAAAATTAGAATCTTTAATAAAGATTGAAGGTACCAAATCTAATTCCTTCCATATGAGATCAATATCCATTGGTTGATTGCAAACTCCTACAATATGACTTTGATGAGATCATCTAATTGTAGCTTTCTCTCAATTGACCTAATCTGAGGCCGAGGGGGGAGTCTGGATAAACAAACTTTATAAATATCTATATCGCTATTATTTTCTTCAATCCAAAGCTAAAAATACGTAATGATATTACTATTTATCAGCCAGAGCGGTACATATATTAATAACTTTTTCTGTAAAAGTTTGCTGAGCATGCTCGATCAATTGAGGTAGCGAATTAAATTGTGTATTAAAATTCACATATTTGTTGATGAATCATAAGGGAGGAACTTTGAGCCTCACCTTTAATAAAAAAAAAATGCATTGATGAATCATAAGGGGAGCTTTTTTACAAATTTAGTGAAGCTATATATATATATATATATGAGTGAAGTTACGGTATTTTTACAAAATAAAGAATCAATTTTGTTATGAAATTACAAATTAAAGAATCGATTTTGTTTTGACATGAAATTTCATATTTCAACGGCTTAAATGATTTATCTAAGTTGCTCAATAATTGATTTATGTTAAAATTTTATTGTATATTAAATTTCATGATTTTTTAGTTTTCTAGCTATTTTTAAATTATTTTAAAAATAGTTCTGAAAAAATTATTTTCTTACATTAAACAAAACTATTTTTAAAAATAGTTAAAAAGCTCAAAAAATCATAAGATTTAATATCCCATAAGATTTTAACATAAAAATTTATTAAGCAACACCATAAGCTCACCCTCTCTCTCTCTATATATATAATTGTGGGCACTCTTTATGAGTCATAAAGAACACCCAATTTTTTTAAAGAAACCAACTATATTGTATATATTGATACTATAGTATAAAATAGCTAAGAACTAAAATTTCCAGTTTTCATCGTTTTCTATAATTTTCTAAATACCACAAGTTACTATTAGTTCGGAAATCAAGGTTGTAATTTGTTGGCCTATTTAATCAAATAATATTTCAAGATTTATACCAAATATATGGATAGATAATTTTACATACTAACCCTAAAATAAAAATAAAAGTATATTGTTTATTAAGATGCAGATCTAGACAAATTGCTGCTTAAAATTACAATCAATTTTCAGTCCTCTCTCTCTCTCTCTCAAGAACAAAAGTAAAAACTATTTAATAGAGTCGCCAACGACAACAGAATAATCTTCATTTGTACCAGTCTTTGAGACGGGAAGTTCATGACAGTTCATTTCCTCCTCTGTATTCAGCCCTTTGTCCAAATTATCTCCTTGTTTTCCCCATAAAACGCTGTAGAGACCTCCAACCATTAAAAGCCCTCCTATAACACTATAATAGAAAGGTACATATATAGGTAATCAGTGAAATTAGATTTAAGAATAAACCAAGTAAAAGCAAAGTATGCTGACACGACAAATGCTACAACGGAATATGTTTATATTTAAAGCGGTACACTATCAAATCAAAAATAAAATGTACACAAAATGTGATACGATGTGCCCAAAAAATGATATACTTTTCAGTAAAAGCATTTTCTAGACCTGCATCAATATAATTGTAATCAACAATTAAGTCTGAAGTAATAAAATATAAAGTACCTTCCTAATTTGATCTTTTCACCAACAAAGAAAGAGGAACAAGCGAGAGTAATTAGGAGAGACAAAGGTTGCCAAATTGCTGTGAAAACAGGTCCTTTCTTCCCAATGCACCATACTTGTAAGTAAAAGCCTAGAAAGGAAACAATGATTCCCTGCATTTTTTTGATTCTTTTCGTTAGTTGTACAAATAGAAGCATGCAATTGAACCAGGTTAAAATTGGATGAAGTCCTAATTATAGACAAAATGCATGTGCATTTCAAATTTTCAATAATGTATTTGAAACAGAGAATATTTTTGGCTTGGGACAGAGTATATCATATTTAACCTAATATAACGTTTTGAGATGTAGCAACTTAATTATAAAATCGATCTTATTTTCTAATTTGAAATAGTTTACCAAAGCTACCACAATAATTCAGGGGGATCAATTGCAACAAGAACTTGGTTCTCAAGATGGCAAATATGAAACTAACAACAGTAATTTAGTTTCACTCTCAAAAGGGGTCTGTGAAAAAAACCAAATTATTACCGCCTACATTTCAATTTGAAAATATAACTGTAGATAACCATACAAAATAGGGCGGAGATCCCTTGACAACCAATTATTCTGACAATCTTGATAACCAACCTCATATAAATTCATAAAAACAAATCTTAAAAATGAAAAAAAAAACTTCACAATTATGTCCTTAAGCTAATGGATTGATATGTGTATTAAGTTTCATGCAACTTGAGTGTCATTTCATATTCCATCAAAGGCCATTAAAATTATTATGCAATTTTGATGGCCCTTGATGAAATATCAAATGACATTCAAATTGCATGAAGCTTGAAACACAATCAATCCATAAGCTTAAGAACATAATTGTGAATTTGTTTCCATTTTAAGATTTTTTAATGAATTTATATGAGGTTGGTTGTCAAGATTATCAAAATAATTAGTTGTCAAAGAATCCTTACCCTACAAAATATTACCCCTGCAAAGCATAAATTTCCATTCACTGCAAAGTCAAACTGTTATATATATATAGTCAAGACATAATCGAGGAGAAAGTTTGTATTTTCATTGTTTATTTGGAATTATCATTTTTCTAATGTTTATCTTAGGTCTTTTATGTTAAACATGGAACTGATCCAAAGAAACAGATGAAAATTGCAAAAATGTAGGCTTATGATTTTGAGTAGTACCATGTAAAGCACTGCAAGGAGAGTATCATCTAGGTGAAACTTCCATTTGTTGAAATCTCTCTCCGCAATCAACGCCACAAAAAATGATTGCATCGCACCAAAAAATGTGCATATTGCACTGAACAGAATCTTGGAGGGGTAATCCCTCAAAATTAGTCCCTGTTCATATTTATGGAACTCAGTTTAGAGATGAGCACAAGTCAATAACAACTATTCGGATAAATAAAGACCCTAGGGTAGAGTTTTGAGTCGAACAATGTTTCACAAAAAGGCTATTTTCATACCCTTTGTAGCAATATTGCATGTATGATAATAAAAAAGGCTAACCAAAACTTCAAGCTGTAAGAGAAACTATCCCTCCGCCTACCTGCAATATCATCCAGAGAGACCAAGCAATTGCAAAAAAAATCAAGATGAAAGTGCCAATGATCCACTCCGCTTTTGAGTGTGGCACTTGTTTATTTTTGCTTGCATGGAGAAATGGCCGATGGTTTACCGATTTTAAATTAGGTCCCTCATAAAAGGCAAGTACGAGAACTCCCGCCAGACAAAGCACCACTCCCAGA
Organism: Schoenoplectus tabernaemontani; assembly: GCA_037127355.1. NCBI lineage: Eukaryota > Viridiplantae > Streptophyta > Magnoliopsida > Poales > Cyperaceae > Schoenoplectus > Schoenoplectus tabernaemontani. The sequence continues at coordinate 10,650,946 of CM073738.1, forward strand.
ATTTTTGCAATCCCTGATATTTTCTTTAGCTCCACATTTTCCATTCTGTAATTTTCAGAGCAAAAAATAAAAGGAAGGAACAAATTATCGAACACATAGTTTGTGAAAATAGTTAAGAGGAAAATCATTATTTAAGTTGTATATACTGGTATTGAACTTCTAAGCTGAAGGCATAAAGCAAACATTTGAACTCACTTATATAATTCATTCCTAGCATACAATAACAAGAAACAATCAGTTAGAATATATTCCAGCAAGCCCAGAAGAATTAGGAAGAATTCCACAAAATCTGATGAACATTTCAAATATCTAATATGTATTGAAATAAATTCAGGCCTCTATCGGTTATTAAAAATCATAATTTTTCAAATCTTGTATCAGTTCTGGACTTCTGGCACATAACTTCTAATAAAGTTTCACATTAAACGTTTATAACCAAGAAGTGGCCTCATTTGAGATTGAAAAAAAAAATTAGACCAGAATGGAAAACATTGATGTATCAAAAAGTTGTTTCTGATAAATGAAATTATGAAGTTCATGCTTCCTCTATTCTAGATTTGGACTTCAGACATGCAAATGCAACTGCTATTTTTAAAAATTTGTAGTTAAAGTTCTGAGAAACAAGTAATGCCGAAAACAAATAACAATTACCGTAGTGTTACAGCTAAAATAAAAGTAACCACTGGGATTGCATTTGAGGTGGCTGATGTCACAGTAGATGAAGTGTACTTGACTCCAATTGCATATATGTTCAGAATAAATGTTGCCCTGAAATTTAATTATATAAAGTTAGTACTCACAAACTGAGAAAAAATAAATACACTTAACAGAAATGAATTCTGAAACATGCATATATACCCGAACAAGGCGAGAAAGAAAATCTTGGCTACTATTTTCCAGGACAGCTTTGGTGCATTTTTCCTGTCCAAAGTTTTGTCAGACAAGAAAATAATTAAACACAGAAATGTTAAATACTTTTAGTGCTAATGGTGACCTTATGAAAGAAAATTACCAGAAACATAAGGCAACAAGCTGAGGATAAACAAAATTTATTTAATATAATTCTTACTCTTTTTTTCTCCTAAGATCAATTAAATTTTGTAATATAAAAGAAAATTACTGTTTTACCTGCGGCATTCTGTATTTATGTTTTGTTGACGGCCAAAATAATTTCCCAAAATTAAATAACAAAAGAGCAAAGACCAAAATTCAAGAGGAAATAAATACCAATTTTTTTTGAGCGATTATGACATACCTTCCATGAATCAACGCAAAAGGAGCAAAGATCAAGGTGCCAACAAACAATCTGTAGAAGGTGAAAATTGTTGTAGGCATCCCTCCATTCAAAACATCTTTACTGAGAATGTAGTTTCCAACGCATATTAACTGGCACAAAACCACAGCTATGTATGCTTTTATCTCCTCCATGTCAGGTGAAACCTCACTCTAGAGCACAGTTCTTATGTGCTCTCCTTGGCTTATATTATGACAAATCAAGATGTTTTTCTCTCAACCTAAATCGGAGAGACCCACTTTGCTGAACTCTACAAATACAAGTGTAAACTTCTCCCTGATTGGGAATTGGGACAGTGGCCGCATGGAGTTCTATTTTACCCGTGTGAAATTTGAGGTTTTTGCAAATCTCTCCTTACTTTTACCTATTTTTACAATATTGAACAACTTTAGTATATGGTACTAGAAGCGAAATTATTTTTTTACCAATTGAAGGTAATTATTATATCCAATAAATGATAACTATTTTTTTCTTTAATTATTTTTCCTTCAAACTAAATAACGTTTATCTCATAGAAGCAAAAAATAAAAGCTCAAAGAACGTTTTCTGATGAGAAAACAAATCTGTTTTTATTTTTAAAAACTTGAGGGGCTTAATGGTATATTTCAAAAGCTTCCTGATCCTACATGTACTGATCTACATGCCAGGTGTTTGAGAGTTTCTGTCCCTTCGACGCGTGTAAGTACAAAATCTCTGGGTCAGAGGTTAGAACAGGGTTTTAATCCGACTCGTTCATTTCATGGTTACGAATCACGATGTCGCGTCTGTCAGATATTGTGAAGCCCGGTCATTGTCTTGGCTGAACGAGGTCTAGATGCCAACGCTATACTCTATAGTGTGATACTTTAAAGTTTCCGTTATAAATCATCTCGTGGTTATAAACGGATCGGATATGTTCCGATAATATATTCATATATATTATAATTTTTTGAATACAGATTTGAATACTTATAATCACAGATATGATATCGGATACAAATTGAATATCGCACAGATACATATACGAATATGAATATATTTCGGACATTAAATAAAAATATTATGTGTATTATTATAAATAATTGTATACTATTTTTTAATAGAATTATTAAATATAAAAAATAATTATTAATTATAGAAATTTAATACTAATTATCATTATATTAATAGTTCAAATGTATTAATAAATTATAAAAAAAAACATAATATAATAGCATAAATTATATATATATATATATAATTAGTTATATTTATAATATATGTAAAAATATAATTAAAATCAGATCGGATATCTTCAGATATTATTAGATATTGATGAATAATAACTAAATAGACGGATACAGATACGTAATAGACAAATTGTATCTTTTATCTGTTGAAAATTTTCAAATATAGATACAAATCATGAAAAATTTCAAATATAAATACAGATCAAATTATTTTTATTATTTTTCCTATTATATCACGAAAAAAATTTAGATATTTCACTATCTGTTTATAACCCTAGATAAAATCGTCGTCCTTGTAATTGCAAACAGCTATTGTATTAATCTGACGGTCGCAAAATATAAACAGTTACTCCATGGACGCGGAGTACTTCAGACGATACGAGCGAGGCGGAGGCCCCAATTAAAACCTGAAGCTGTGAAGCCTCGCCTGGCCCCGCCCCAAGGTTCGTCTATTTCACTTTTCTTTTAAAAAGAAGACGATATTTAATACAAAACTTTGATATAATTATAAAATAAACTAAGAGAGTATAGGTTTCAAAAAACTTCTGATTACACATCATCCACGTTTCTGATCCGAAAGTTAATTTATATGCTTGTGTATTTTCTTTTTTCTTTAATGAGATGGTGTGTGATGTGTTAAATGCAATATTTTTTTTATAGAAATTGTCTGATTCAAAAAAAAAAAAATATCAATCGTTACATAATATCCCTTTAGAATTAAATCCAAAATCAAAAGAAACAACTGTAGTTAGGGTATTTGAAAGTATGTCTCTAGCAGTTTTTTGGTTTGAGTTACAAGTTGAGATTGTGACACAATTGTCCGAATGCGTCTATGAGATTAAATTAAGAAATGCATATGTCATCTGAGGCCCCAACCCGATCGCAGTGGTATTATTCATAGAGGAAAGATCTCCCAGTGCAATGTATTTGCCTATGTGCTTTAGTCAGAAAAAAAAAACAATATATATGCACATACTCCTAATCAATAATGCATATTAATGGGTCACGTTGTCATTTCATCAGATAAATTTTGTTGCTGTCAATTGAGGGAAACTCAACAAAGATCAGGAGGCAACAGTGATGTCACCACTTTTGCCAAATAATGAGGATGATTCTCCACCAGTGCTTGCTCTCATGTAAAATTTGATGCACATCGCCATGTATAGCAGATTGCGTGGAACTTTAACAAATTTGTGTTTATTCATTGATTGGCGCATTAAGTGCATTTAGAATAATGACGTAACAAAGTCTCTTTTTGGGCGCACAACAATTATAGCGTGTATGTATTTTTGTTTGTGGGAGACAGGTAGAATGTAATTAAGGGGTTTCATTTAATATTGACCCTTTTTGAGTCAATTCATATACTCTTTAGTAACTCAGAATATAACTCAGAATTTGAGTTACTTTGTGGTACAATCTGTCAAAATATGTTAATGTTGCTTTAACCTATTTAACTGTTAAAAAAAAATTGTGCGCGTTCGTCGTGTTAAAGAGTTTATCACTTTAGTACCTCGAAAATTATCTACAATTTTCTGCATGCTCACATCAAGACGTTGCCGCTATAACTTCACGAAATAGAATCCAAATTTAGTTGTAAATGATATACCTATATATTAAAGTTTAAACACATATATTTTATACAAATTTTAAAAATATAACAAAAGAAGGCACAAATTAATTATTTCTAATTCTTTTCTTTTCAAAAATTAGAAAATTTAATGTCTCAAATAGGTGTTATTTCTTAGAAGCATTTAGAATATGAATTCTTAGCATAATTTTTAAATTAATTAATTTAGTTATTATTTATATAATAATCAAAGCATATAAATTAAAATATCTTTAATCATAAAATATCAATTTCAATTATAGTATGACATTAATATCTCTAAATAAAATATGAAATTTAAAAACTCTTCAAATAAATTATTAGATTGTTGATATAAATTAGCCTATTAAGTTATGTGCTCAATTGCATTAAAATATGTTATGAATAATAAAATAATAATAATTTATCAATGTTACTTAAAAATTAATTAACGTACGTGTATTATAAAATTTTCGTTAAGTTTGGATAGAAAACTAACATAATGATCAAATTAGGACAAACATCAAACTTTAGTGATTAAAAATCTATGTTTCACGGGTGCAGGTGCGGGTGCGAGTATCGTATCTGATACGGTGCGGGTGTGGCGATACGGAAAATTTAAAAAACTTTGGATACGGGTGCGGCTATATATAATAAATTATTATATAAAAATATAAATAAATTATATAATAAATAAAGTTGTGAAGAAATTATTATATTTTATTGATATATAAATAACTGAAATGTTATAGCAACACAAAGGACATGATATAAATTTCACTCAGAGACATATCGGAGGAGTATCGGGGCATATCGACGAGTATCAAGGGTGTATTCTTGACCGAATCCACCAAAATACCTTGAAAAAAATATCATAGACGTATCGGGGGTGTATCAGAGACTTATCAAGGGAGTATCGGGGGAGTATCGGGACGTATCAAAGTTGTCAGGATACTCTGATACGCCAGCTGAAGTATCAGGTGCAAATCGCACCCGCACCCGTATCGGATACGTATCCGATACGGGATACGTGAGTAAAGGGCAGAATATGGGTAACCTAGCTAAAAATAGATAAATAAAAATTTAATGATCAAATATGAATTTGAAATATAATTTAGTGACCTCCCAACAAAAATTTATCATTTACATTAACATATTTTTATTTTATGTAAAAACTAACAAAATTTATAAATTTTAGGGCCATGTTGATAAATAAACGATAGCATAATCTCACCATTTATAATATTGCGCTAATTACAACGTTCATTCAAGCATTTAAAAAAACGCATCACAATCTAAATACGTATCTAATATTTAGACTGTGTATTTCTATGTAATTCAAAACAGCGAGAAGTTTAAAATATCGGAGGTTCAATTTCAATATAAAACGCAATCAGAACTAAATGATTTCAAATTTTTGTTGGTGACATATATATCTGTAATTAATCTATAACGATATTAATTTTTGATATCCTCCTCTTCCTGTACTGTAAATAAATAATAGCAAAAGTGAAATCGTCTCAATCATCCATTTAAATTTTGATGGTTCTTAGCTGTACTATTTTCATTGGGTTTATCTTCTTTTTTTCCACATGCCATCAGATATATTTTTGTCAGGGGGTGTGTGTTTTGAAATTTGAAATATTAGATGTGTTGTTTTTCTGCGCGCTTCACCAGAGACCATAGGGATTCTGCATGGCAAGTTGTACAGCATTGTGAGGCCTTCTTTGTGCAAATTCATTGTCTATGCAGTGCGGTGCAAAAAATATGTCATACCTACTAATTATCACCATCTATTCTATTTACTATTACACCCTTATATCATTACAGAATAACTGTCGTGCTTAAAATTTACAAGTGATCGACATTTTGCACTAGCTTAAGGCAGCGGTTTTTGTATTTAATTATTTAAATAATTATAATTTTAATAATAAAAATAATTAAATTAAAATTTTAAAAATATAAATGGTAAGTGACGTTTTAAAAATACGTCACTGACAGAGACACTTTGCAAACGTGCCATTGAGATTGACGCGTCTGACGTCAGTCTCAATGATGTCTTTTCTTTTTTTAACTTCACCGATTATTTCCCTGCAAACATTGAAAGTTTGAATTGCGTCCACTTGGAGAACGTCACTTTCATTGACGCTGATTGTGTTTTTTTGGTAAAAGTTAACTAAAAACTAAAAAAAATGAAATGACATCACTAACAGTGACATCTTTATAAAATGTCATTGTCAGTGACGTACTGTAATTCATATTTTTAAAATTTTAATTTAATCACTCTTATTATTATAATTATTTAGATAATTAAATACAAGAATGGCTGAGTTTTAGGCCTTTGGTCAATTAGGTCAACAAGGATAAGTGCTTAATGGGTAGGGGTGTAAATGTAACAGTTAAAATCCTCTCCGTTTAAATTTGTATCTGAAAATTATCCTTAAATATATCATTCGTATTCAAATATTATTTATATGTATCCATATCCATAAGAAATGATGCGGATACAAATATGAATTTGATTTCAGACTCTATTATCTATGTCCGAAATAGAGCATATATTATAAAATTTTATTTACAAAATAATATTATTTGCCAATATTTTTATTTATATATAATTTTATTATTATAAATAGTAACAACTAACAAATATATGTATTGCAAAAACATAATATATGTACTTATTTTTATTATATATACATATCTATTAGTAATATACATTAATTTTTATTTTATATCCATCACAAAATCTATATCCGTTAAATATCTGTTTAGTATCTGTATTCTTTTAAGGTGGATTTGATATTAAATTTTGACATCTGTTTAATATCTGTAATCATATCCATCAATAAGAAATGAATACGAATATGATTTCAGCACTATCCATTTTGAATAAGCTTCGTGTAAAGCCCTATTAATGGTAGGACTGCAAACAAGTCGATTGTGAGTGAGCCAGACTTAGCTCAAGCTTCGTCGAGTCGAGTCGAACTCGTGAAACGTTTCGAACTGAAAAATCTAGCTCAAGCTCGACTCGTTACTATTTGAGCTGGCTCACGAGTTAATACATGTACGTTGACTAAGTTTGTCATTTATATTTAGTATATCTACAAACTGTAAATTCTATATATCTATAAAAATGATAAATGAGTTAGTACAAAATTAATGTATCAACAAATTATATTTTCAATAAAATCTTTGCTGCACTAATTTGAATGGATGAACCAACAAAAAAATCTATCGAGTCACATATATGAGCCGAGTCACGAGAGAGTACGATAAATCATTAAGCTACTGAAATGATGAGAGATAATGAGAGATGAATTATTGAACTAGAGTTTAGCCAAAAAAAGAATATAAAACATTATTATTCGAGCCGAGTCAAGCAATAAACCGAACCAATCCTAACTCAAACTCAGCACATTTAACTATCGAGTCAGATTAGCTCGATCTCTAGTCGAGCCTCATTTTTTTTGTGCAGCCCTGATTAATGGGGCTCAGAAGCGTACTGCGTTAGCAAATGCATTGGTGCAGGCCGCAGTGGTCCCCCCGCGTTCCTTCTCCAGCGACAAATTACAAAATGAAAATGTACATATGCTGATATGCATTTTGTATAATTGTATCAAAAAATTAATCTGATCTAATCAAATAAAATAATTAAATATTTATAAATTATTTTTATATATTTTTAAAATTTTTAACATTTATTAGTGTATAATTATTCCTAAGTAGTGTATATATAATCTTTGATTAGAATCAAATCACAAAATAATTTTCAAAAAAATAATTAAACAAGTTATTTTGGGTCGATTCATATCCGATTTTAACTATGATGGATCAAAAAAATCATAATCCATATCCTATTTATTTAATGGAATGTCCATTATTGTCCTATTATGTCAATATTAATTGTATTATTTAAATTAAATGAATGATTTTATGATACAAAATTTTTGTTTCGTATAGTATTTTTATTATCCAATTTGAATATGAGTAATATGAATAATAACTCATTTAAGTTAAACAACAAAGTATACATAATAGTTTGCATAATACAGACATTAACATGAATAATAAAACTAATACCGATCATGGTATTAATGATGATATATATCTATCAGCTCCCTTACATTTATTTAAGTTTTCACAATAATCTTTCCTTTTAAAAAAAAAAACTTCAAACCAGTATGCATGATTATTTTTATTGTCTCGGATTAAATCTACTTACTATATATTTTCTTACCATACCTTTGTTTTTTTTTAAAAAAAAAGGAATATCTTCATATTTTATATTAATCAAATAGGTAAAAAATATTAAGGGTTCGTTTGGAAAATCAAGGAATAGATTTGGAAGAGTGGTATTTTTGGAAGAGTGATAGAATAGTGTATTTTTGGAAGAATAGTATTCTTGACTATGCGAAAGAGTGAAAATATCGTTTGACAGTTGATAAACAGAATAGCTAAAATATGGATAATTATGATACTAACAATGATGATGATGATGATAATAATAGTAAAATAATAATCATAATAATAATAATAATAATAATAATCATAATCATGATAATAATAATCATAGTCGTAATCATAATAATATAATAATATAATAAGAAAAATTATAATTATAATCATAATATAATAATAATAATAAAATAATTATAACAATAATAATAATTATAGTCATAATCATAATAATATAATAATAATATAACCATAATCATAATATAATAATATAATAATAAAAAACTTATAATCATAATCATAATAATAAATAATAATCATAATCATAATAATATAATAGTTATATAATCATATTTATAATCATAATATAATAATATAATACTAAAATCATAATTATTATAATATAATAATAAAAAATAATAATAAAATTAATCATATAATAATAATACTAACATTGATGTTATTATAATAATAACAATAATTATTATAATAATAAATAAATAATCATCATAATAATAATATAATAATAATATAATAATATAATAATAAATCATAATCATAATATAATATAATAATATAATACAATATAATCAAACAATAATCGCTATTCCGACGAGAGCTAATCCGGTATACCACATATAACTTGGTATACCGAATTAGTACTCTTCTACTTAGTCTAAAATTCGTTTGACAAATTAATTCGTCAAAATAGTTATTTTATTTCAACTTTTTACTATTCCATCATGTGCCAAACAAACCCTTAGGGTTTAGTAGGGCAGAGAGTGCTTTCTGACTAGTATATAATACATTCATTTTGCTCGCAACAAAGAAACACGATTAAGAATCCAAATTGTATTTTTTTTCTTGGTGAAGATGGAGATCAAACCATCCTATTATTAAAAAATCCTCATTCAAATTCGAATCTATAACCTAATAATTGAACACACTTATCAATAGCAAACTTTTATCATTTTGAGTTATGTTATTATACAAAAAGAGATATATGCATTTAAAACATAACAAATATTATAATGTGATAACAAACTTATGTAGTAACATCGCACGATAACCTTATTTATTCTCTAAGATATATAGTATACGTAACTAAGTTACATTATTTTTTGCCTACCAAGTCAAAGAAAGAAAAATATTATATACGGCGAGGTGCAAATCTAAGCACAAATTGCTACCTTGTTACAATTACTTCGTATATATATGTTGCTCAAAACGAACCTATTTCGTAAAATCGCATACAACAATTGAATGATCTTGATCTGCTGTACAATTCTCTGACACGGGGAGTTCTTGGCAATTAATTTCTTCCTTTGTACTCGGCGTTGTCTCCGAATCATCTCTTTGTTTTCCCCATAAAACACTGTAAAGTCCTCCAACCATTAACAGCCCTCCCAAAACACTGAAATAGAAAGATATCAAAGCAATCAATCTATGCAATTAGTTTAGACCAAAATAATTAAATAAACTACTAACCCAACAAAGATTATGACATAATATTGAATTGAATAAGGTACGGTACGTTAAACCAAAGAAATTGCATCGAACTTTTTAAAAAGGGAAGTGTTATTTACATCAAAAAATTTGCTCTGCGCACCAATTTTTTTTTTTTTGAAATATTATAATTTGGTAATATTCGCTGCAGTACAGATATTTAAAAAAATATATCACTCTATGTTTTATTGAAAATTTATTACACTTATTGTTTTAGATTTAATTAGAAAGGATATAACATTTCAAAAAGAAATTGTTTGGTATATGGACCAAATTTTTTGGTGCTAAATAGCACCTCCCCACTAAAAATGTCATACTGCTGCAGCTAAAAAAAAAACATTTTCTTCGTAGATTTTGCAAGTATATATAGAGTCAAAATAGGAGTTATAAAGTATAACAAAAACACTTCAAAAAATTAATAAGTAATGAAATAACATAATATATACCTTCCTAAATTGATCATTTCGCCAAGAAAGAAAGAAGAGCAAGCCAGAGTTACCAGGAGAGATAAGGGTTGCCAAATTGCAGTGAAAACAGGCCCTTTTTTCTCTATGCACCATAGTTGCAAGTAAAATGCTAGACCGGAAACAATTGCTCCCTGCAAATTTTCATTATTCTTGTAAGTAATACTGAACACATGCTTACTGAACAATGTAAATTGGATGATGTCCTAATTCCGGGCCTGTGCTTTTTAGAAATATAAATTTGTAATAGCAAAACATTTTTGGCATTGGATGGGTTCTGACTCCTGATCTTGACAGAGTCCCCCTATTTTTTTATTTATTTTGTAACTGTATAGAAATAAGTTGTTACTCATATTAATGACAAATTATTTTGTATTGTACTTCCATTATCTAACTTAATGTCTTTAATATGATAATAACTCATTTGACATGAACAATAATAATATTGTAAAAAGTAGTTGCACATCATTAATATGAATAATAACTTATCTAATTAATGTAAATAATAAAGTTCGTATTGATTTTGATATCTGTGGTTCAGCTCCCATTAATTTCCACCAAAAAATTAGAAATTTGCAAACAAGTAGTCTTATTCTTTTGAAGATTACAGTGTAAAGCACTGCAAGGAGAGAATCATCCAAATGCAACTTCCATTTGTTGAAGTCTCTCTCGGTAACCAAAGCAACAAAAAATGATTGTATCGCTCCAAAAAATGTGCATATCGCACTAAACATAATCTTTGAGGGGTATTCCTTCAAAATAGGTCCCTGTTCATATTTATGGAACTCTGTTAGAAATGAACTATAGTCATAGCAAAATATACAGCTAAATAAAGCCAACACCCCTGTCAAGAGTACCACTAAAAGCAGCTCCTTGAATCATCCAAAAAAATGTCATATATATATAATGATAATTATCTGTAGCCAATTGCCTGCTAGTTTAAAAGAAAAAGAATCATTAACAATATCTGAAAATTCAATGATTTCCTGATAAGTAGGAGATAAATAGAAGATAAGTAGCCAATTGTGGTCTGAGTTGGAAGCACTATCAGAGTCTGATATGATATTTCTTTGCAGTATTGGGACGTGTAATACCTAATTTGCACTTCGGATATATATGCAAGATATTTTGATGTTTTGTCATAAAATCATTCTTCTTACCTGCAATATGATCCAGAAAGACCAAGCAATTGCGAAAAAGATCAAGATGAAAGTGCCAACAATCCACTCCACCTTAGAATGTGGTTGTTGTTTATGGTCACTCGCATGAAGAAATGGCCGGTGATGGCTTATAGATTTTATATTAGGTCCTTCATAGAAGGCAAGTATGAGAACTCCGGCCGAACAAAGTAGTACCCCCAGAATTTTCACAATTCCTGATACTTTTTGTAACTTCACAGTTTCCATTCTGCAATTTCAGAGCAAATATAAAGGTGCAGACAAGAATTAGATCGACCACTTTATTTGAAGTGACAGTAAATAGTTGATCGTTGGTATTTAAGACGGTTAATGTTATGGATATGAGCTTTATTATAGATGTTAAATGAGTTCTGTGTATGATAATGACTATTATGCAACACATTTTGTACTGTACTTCTATTATTCCATTTAAATATTGTTAGTATGCAGAATAATTCATTTTATGTTAAATAATAACAGTAGTGTACAACATGACTTTGCATAATTGTATTTAATAAAGTTCATATCGATGACGGTATCCATAATTGTATTTCTATTAAAATTCATGTAGTATAGCATGCTATGCATATGCTACCTCAAAAAGAAAAATCAAATGAAATTCTCTATCTTTTACAAAGTTCCAGGTTAAAGCTAAGAGACTTCTGCCATGAAGTTGGACAAAAGTTGGGACTAGAATGTAAACCATTGACAATTTGAAATGTTGCTTCTGATATGTGGTATTGTAAAGATTCAGCCTCCTCTAATTGTTTATTTAGAAGAAATAAAGTAACCCTAGTTTTTAGTAGGGAGTGGATTGTCGTATATTATAATTGTTCTTTTGTTAATGGAATGCAAGCACGGATACCTAATTCGAAAGTTCACTTTTTATCAAATAAAAAAAACAATGTACAATATTTTCTTTTCCAAAAGGGAACTTTGACAGGGCCCACTATGATAATACTGGATTTGGGCTTTATTCCGGTCAATGCAAGTAGATTTTTTCTTCCTATGGCCATCTTCTGTTCCAAAAAATAAACTGTTGCATTAACCCCCCAATTAGTTCCAAAAGTTCGGACAAACAAGTAAAAACAAAATTAAATTACCGTAGTAATACAGCTAAAATAAAAGTAACAACTGGGATTGCATTTGCGCTGGCAGATGACACAGTAGATGAAGTGTGCTTGACTCCAATTGCAAATATGTTGAGAACAAATGTGGCCCTAAAATTCAGTTACATGAAATTAGTACATACAAACTGAAAATAGATTAAATATATAACAGGATATGATAATATTTTTACCCGAACATGGCAAGAAAGAAAATCTTGACAGCTATTTTCGATGACAGCTTTGGTGCATTTTTCCTGCTCAAAGTCTTGTCAGACAAGAAATAAACACAGAAAGACAACATTATGCTAATTAAAGAGTATTATACTTTTTCCTCGCAACAGTTGGAAAAATATAAAAGGACTGAAAGACAAATATTTGTCGCCTCAACTGAAGTCCTCTTAAGTTAAAAAAAAAAAGGAAATATCAGGAAGAAATAAACACCAAAATCAGGGATTTTATAACATACCTCCCAAAAACCAAGGCAAGCGGGACAAAGACGAAGGTGCCAATAAATAATCTATAAAATACGAAAACTGTTGTAGGCATCCCTCCATTTAAAACATCCTTACAAAGAATGTAATTTCCACCGTAAATTAACTGGCACAAAACTATGACGATGTACGCTTGTTTCTCTTCCATGTTAGCTTGAACACTCGAACTTCACACTAAAGAACACTCCTTGTTCTCCTTTGCTAGCTTATATATTATAATAATAACAAATGAAACCGCTTTTTAAGTGTAGGTATCTCTCTGTCTCTATCCAAAACTTAAATTGGAAATGTCCAACTCAACTAGGGAGATGCACTGGTGGAAGCTTAATTATTTCTTATTGGGAAATGGGAGATGGCGGCTTGGAGTTGTATTTGTATGAGAAGTGTGATTTTGCAAATTAATCCTCACTAATTTTCCTATTTTGGCATTCCGCAACAATTTGGTTACATGTGGTTGGTACCAGAATGAAAATTAATTAATTGCAGAGAGCTGACAAACATATACACTTGCTCTAATTTAATGTTCTGATGTACTTGTATAGGTAAAAGATCACAAAATAAGTTTAGTAGCTTCATTCAATTAGTTTTGTTATTTAAGAATTTAAATAATAATTATTTGATATTTAATTTTAATGGCACCGATGTGGCACCAAAATGGTGGTAATTGAATCCCTTCTCATAGAAAAATACCGTTATTGGTCTTATTTTATCGTTTGCTGCTCTTCATGCATACATCAACTAAAAGAAACGTTAATTTTGTGATGACAAATTATCAGTGCTTCTATTTTAAAAAGATGAGGGTCTAGATAGTACATTTCCCCACGAGCATCCTACGTGCCAGGTGTTTTTGTCCTATCCACCACGTGTCAATTTTAATCTGATGCATGAAAGAATATTGCATACGTGAGGCCGTAGGCGTCAGATTTTCTTTTATAATTAAAATAAAAAAATAAGAATTTGACAAGAATTTTTAATATTTTAGCTAAGTTAGTTTGTTTGGATAAAGTTTAAAACTCGAATTTAGATGTTGGTTTCAAAATTTTTTTTTAATTTATAAAAAAAAATAGATTCAAGTTTTAAATTCGGTTCAAGTTCCACCTAATTTTAAATCTCAACGCACTTGATCATTCTCTCCTCTTTCTCTCATCCCACTCCTCTTCTCTTCTGTCTTCTTCATTATCGTTTTTTTTCAATTATACTCAATCATTTCAACTTCAAAATCAAAATCTATTGCACCTAGCTTCATAATTTTAGAGGAGATTTAGAAAAAAAACCAAATTCGTTCATTTGATTAAAATTTGAAAGATAATATTGTTCCTCTTCTAAAATTCAAGAATTAATTTTTTTTATTGGTTATAATTAGTTAATTTAGAGTTATTATATTGTTCATTAGGTGTAATTTAGTTTAATACTTAATTTAATTTAATTAGTAGTAATTATATTTAATTAGTAATAAATTAGATTAATCAGCAGTAATTATGATTCAATTAGATATGACTAATTTAGTTCTAATTATGTGTAATTTATTTTAATTAGTAAATTATAAATATTTAATGTAGTTTAATTATAATTAAATATAGTAGTTGTGCGACCCTTTTTCGCGCGCGCCGCACCACCGCTTGGTGGCGATGGGATGCAGAAGAAGGACACGGAGATCCCTCTTGAACGTGCATTTGTTTAACGCCGGTTAATTTCGCCGTTTAGACTCATTGGAATGCACATTTAGGGGTTTTTTTAGTGATTGTGAGTACTTGTAGATTCCGATGGGCGCAAGCCCCCACCGTTAATTACCCTGGGCTATTAACCTCGAGGCACCTCTGGATCTTGAAAGGGGGAAACAAATAGTATAGCTAAATAATGGTCAAGTTGTCATGTGCTTCGGTGATCGGGATCACTGAAGCACCTTGGACTTACTGACATGTCAGCCACGTGAGATAGGGTGGTGAAAAAGATGAATTTACTACAGATCAGTTCAATCTTTACCGCTCCGAGAGGCAATCTTACTAACAGATCAGATCGACCTTTGTGGAGGGATGAAAGATGAGTCTACTACAGATCGACTCAACCTTAGTTGACCTAGAAGATGAACCTACTACAGAACGGTTCAATCTTTACTAGTCAACGACCAATCATACAAAATACAACTCGAAGCACTTAGCCGGTTGATCTTGAGGTTGGTGAATCAGGAGACGGGTGAATTTGGCCCACGTATTTCTTCTCACTGATCTTCTAGATCATGAATTCCAAGCACTGAGCGGATTCATAAACCTAGGAACACAACTGCACACAAAGTCAAACCTGAAGCACTGAGCCAGTTTGACATTGAGGCGTGTGTCAGTGAAAGAACCTACTACAGATCGGTTCAGATTCACTATTTTGAGGATGAATCTACTACATATCGATTCAATCCTACAATCTCGGGAGATGAACTTACTATAGATCAGTTCAATCTCCTGAACAAACTTATCAATGGATTAGTTTGGTCTTACTAGCGTGACTGGTCATGAATTACTTGTTTATGACACAGAGTCATCATGATGTCACCTCTTTGGACACCGTGATGTTCTTTTCTCTTGAAATCAACTCGTTTGCTCATGCTGATGTCACAGTCTTGGTCATCCTTCGACGGGCGTCAAGATGTTCTTGTCTCGACTGACTATTATGAATATTGCATTACTTGTACAAGAATCACTGTGTTGCTCTACTTCCCTTTGTGTGAGCATATTTAATCACCTTTAAATCATGAGTCCTGAGCACCTAGCCGATTCACAGATTCAGGGTTAACTTGTGCACAAAATTAAACTCGGTGGCTCCTGGCCGGTCTAACATTAAGACGGGTTCATCAGAGGATGAGCTCAAAACTATCATATTATTATGTCTCATCAGCAGTCAACAAGGTGTATCATCACCTTGTTGATCATTCACCATTCTAGAAATCATATAACGATTCAACAAACTGTTACAACGCTTCAACAAATCGTTATAACGTTTCCACAAACCGTTATAACGCTTTCAGAAGATATCAGACTTGTCAGAGAATTGGTCAACAGGGGTCAAAACGTTGCTAACGCTCTGTATATCGTTCAACGTTTTAGAAAATCGTTACAACGATTCGAGGAATCATTACAACGATTCGAGGAATCGTTACAACGATTCTTTAAAATATGTTGACTTGTCAGAAAATGGTCAAAGCGTTACCAACGTTTTGTGAAGCGTTCAACATTTTGGTAGATCGTTACAAGGATTCAAGGAATCGTTACAACGATTATTTAACATATGTTGACTTGTCAGAGAATAGTCAAAGCGTTAACAACGTTTTGTGAAGCGTTCAATATTTTGGTAAACTGTATAACGATTCAAGGAGTCGTTATAACGATTCTTTAGAATGCATTGACTTGTTAGAGGATGGTCAGAGTGTTGCCAACGTTTTGCAAAGTGTTCCACGCTTAAATGAATCGTATAACGATTCAAGAATCGTTATAACGATTCCTAAAAATATTGTATTTAATCTGGACCACTAGATTGTTCTAAGATTAGTGTAGATCTTTATTCAACTCTTTATTTTATTTGGACCGCTGAATTTAATTGAGATTGTATGTTGAATAGATCTAAGGCCCAAATCATTTCCCGTTTTAATTCTCTGAACTCTTGACAGATCCCACACGTTGATGGATCTCAAGATTGGCGCAGCGCTTCAATAGTCGTGCAGGAGAATTCTTGTAGGCTTCTAACTTACCGATGCTTCAAAATCCATGCTAGGTGGCAGTTTCCGGTGATCGAAGCTCCTCCCCTCCGATCAGGCTGGTGCTCTAGAGTCGTCTTACCTTAGTGAGTCCTTCTACGGCGTCTGATCAGAGATTCGTACGGTGGTTAACGCTGTCCAGTTGTACCGATTGAGATGTACTAATCGGGATTGGTACTGAGTTGATCTTCTTACCAAATTCAATGAATTCACTCAATGTCATTGGCGATTACAAGCTCAATAAGTATCGTCTTGGTATATAGATATGATCTGAAGTGAATGGAAAGTTTCTTGCTTACTGACAATTGTGCTGAAGCACTCATGTATTGGAAGTGCGCGGTACCGATTGGTACAGGCTTCAATTTCTTTCCAATTTGAGATGCTTATTGAACTTACATACTCAATTGACACCTCTCAGGCCTAAAGGCTCACCCAGTCTTAGCTGGGGCCAGTGGCTCACTGAGTTATAAGGTGTTAGAGCACGATACCAACTGGTCGTGTACGGAACTAACCAATATCAGTTCTGATTTCATCAAAATCCTTGACATTCACTGACATATTACACTCAATTGATATTTCTCAGGCCTAAAGGCTCACCTAAGCATTGCTAGGGCCAGTGGCTCGCCGAGATTTCAACAATAGAGACTAATTTATTTTTAAGAACTTAGCGATATACTGATTTGTGTCAGAATCAGTATATTCATTCAAAATTGCAAAAAAAAAGAAACTTAACTAATCTACTCAATTAAAGTCATACAATTAAGATAATTAGAAAGTAGGACGTCATCATCTTTCAGCTATTGTATATGTATTAAGCAAAGAAATCAATTGAGAAATGAAAATCACAAGAGAAATTGATGTATTAATAGTTGAATCACATATTCTTGATGTTTGTGACTGATCCAGGCCTAAAGGCTCACCAATCACTTTGTGATTGGGCCAGTGGCTCACTAGATTCAGTCAATTAGTGCTAATTGAGGTTATTCGAAGGAGAAATAGTAGGAAATAAAAGAATGCAGCAAATTCTCAAAGAAACAAAGAACAACAAGAACGAGAAAGAAATCAATTGATCATCCAATTAACATAGGCTAGATGTTCTAAACTCGATTACAGAGAAGAGAATGCAAAGAAAAAGTCAATTGAATGAATATGCTGTCAATTACCTCCGGTTTGAATAGTAATCCAAATTGATTGAACTTCTTATTTAATCTCATAATCTCTCTCTCTCTCTTTACAATAGATGATCACTGGTGAGTGTGTGTGAGTGTGTGTTTCTCTCAATTGCTTAATTTCCAACTTGCTCTAGCTTAAGCTTCCTCCTTTTTTACTGGCATTGGTTCTCAGCTTATATAGGCCTCAATCGGCCAATTTACTTGATTGTGATTGGTTGGTTGCATCTGAGTCGGATTGCCAGCTTCTACAGATCTTGACTCTCCATTTTAGTTGTTTGAACGGCTGTGATTGATCTGTGTTTCTTCTCTAACCGTTTTCTGTTATGGTTTTGACCGTGCCAAAATTTATTTGACCCCAATTCTCTCAATTGTTTGAGTACTTCAACTGACAAGTGGGCCCAATATTGCTATCCCCTATTTAAACCTCTCACGGCTAGTTTGAACACTATTTCATTCAATTACCAGCTTCAACTCTATTGAGATTGCTTCTGTTTCATTTTTGACTTTTGGCCAAATTCGCACCTTTGCATCCAATTGCTCTACGAATTCACGTTAGCTAGCATCGTCTCAACCTAGATAAGCCACTTGATCATGCCATTCAACCTCTGAAGTGTCTATCAAGCTTGCCTCTTTGCTACTACCTTTAGCAACTTTCGATCTTTAAATCTCTTTCCTGCTCAATTGCTTCGCAATTGCTTGTCAATTGGCATCGCCTAAGCACAGGAAAACTTCCTATGTGCTCAATTTGGTGTTTGAAGCACTCAATCGCATCTCTCCAGAAGCACAACCCTTCCTATCTCGATTGAGATTGAAGTAAGCTTGTTGTTCATCTTGTCCTTTTCTATTTCCTTCTCAATCTTGTTCCTTTGATTGATGCGTTAATGCTCGCTACTTATTTTGAAGTTCCCTGTAATGGTGAGACGCCATGGGAAAAAGCTAGCTTCTGTGCGCGAGGAGAAGAAGAAGAGGGAGCGGGGAAAAAGCTCAACTGGACTGGATGAGCCTGATTCTTGTGCACCAAAGCGCATGAGAGAAGAGGGGCAGAGAGTCAAAGCGTTTAGACCAGGTTCATCCCCCTTTTATTTTTGATTTTGAATAAACTGTGTTGAATTGGATAGATAGGATGAATAGACTTAGCATGCCACCTCAACCATGCGCCTATACTCGTATTTCTGCATATTAGGCCCCATTGTTAGGTATTAATCTGTTAATCTCTCAAGGTTAGCATCAATTGACTTGGTTGTTAGTTGACATGGCACCAATAGGACAGTGACATGTGTCATATAAAGCTGAGGTGTCATAGATTTAGGTGATAACGGTTGAATCAGAGCTTGACACGTGGCAATTAGGCTGGGTGTATTTCACTGATGTGTATTGATGTGATGATTCCATGTGGCAAGGGTTGGTGATGTGGTCAAATAGCAGACTGCCACGTGGTACTCTGGTGGGACCCACTTGGTGGCTGTCTCGGCTGTGGTGGGGCCCACTTGCTGACATGGACCAATGAGACAGTGCCACGTGGCACTGGTCTGTCTGATGTGGCTGAGTGTGGTGCTGCCACGTGGCTGTCACTCTCTCACCTCTGTTTAATAGCTGCAGTGCTTCCTCCCTCCAATTTGTCCCCCAGTTAGCTATCGTCCCCAAGTTATACCCAGAGAAGCTTATGATTGAATCTCAGCCCTTGATCAATTCATTTAATCTATTTTATCTTCTCTGAATTTATTTTAATAGCTCAACTTATCAAAAAATTATGAAATTTTCACCAAAAATTTCTAAATTCATTATGATCACTCTTGTAATTTTTAATTCCACTTTTGCCCCTGCCTCCTTGCATTAAAAATTCATTTGCCAAGAAAATCCTATTTTCCTCTCTGAATAAATCCCAAATTCAATTGTAGATCAGTGTCTCTGCCAAATAAAATTTCCTTGCAGAAACCCCCCTAATTTAACACCAATTAGACTTGTATTGATGTCTTATTAGGGTTTGATTTGACCAACAGTTGATTACATGTCAACAATTGATACAAATCTAGACTTGATCAGATGTTTGCAACATTGGCATCTAATCAGTCTTGTGAAATTGATTTTCAATCCATATCCATGAAAGTGATTTGGTCAACAGTTGATTACTTGTCAATAGTTGACACAAATCTTGGTTTGATCAGGTGTTTGCAATATTGGCACCTGGTCAGCCTTGAAAGCAAAATCACATTGAAATTTCTTATGATTGGCTGTATCAAAATACTAGCTTGATATTGACACAATTCTTTTTGTACAGGGATTGTACTGCTTCAGCTCTTAGGGTTTGATCTTGACTCCCTTGATGTCTATCACTGAGGTGTGGGACTCACCTGTTAGTGAACAATAATCAAATGGATGACCCATCAGAAGATTTTCTCTCCTGAATCTCCTGAGGGTCATCCACCTCGAATGAATAGGAGGTGGCAGAGTTTTTATACCCTCGACTCTTCGTCTAGAATTTCCTTGTGTGACAAATAAACTTTTTTCGGGGCTCAACATCGACTTCTTCTGACTAGTGGACCCTCTCTTTTTGTCTTTCTCTCCTCTTTCTTATGATTTATTACTGATAATTGATATTTATCCTTAATTATTCAGATGCTTTTATCCTTGAGATTTTTCAAGGGTAAACAATAGTAAATTAGATAAATTATTTAGAAATTAATTTAATTATAGTACTACTTTGGAATAAATTAGTTGAATTAATTTAATTATGGTTTAAATTTATAATAATATAATTTAATTTTTAGAATAATTTTGTTTAGCATATGTTACAAATAATTATAGGCACAAATGGAGTATTCCAATTGCTTGTGGTACCGCAAAATAAACGTAAATCCAATAAGGTCATAACTGATGTAAGTAATTTTAATTTTATGATGTGATATTAAATATATTTTATAATTAATTTTGACATATATAATTTAATATTTTATATATTACAGTCTTATAGTACTCTTTGTTTGAATACACACCATCTGAAGATACCATACGACGAGCAGATAGATCCATATCTCCATAAATTCAGGCTATATCAGATGACAATAATGAGAGATTGTCAGATAGATAAATCATCGATAACAGCGCTCATTGAGAGGTGGAGATCCGAGACGTTGACTTTTCATCTACTAGTCAGCGAGATGACGATAACGCTAGAGGATATTTATTATTTTGGGGGATTGACTATTCATAGTATTTTATTATTTTTTACATATTTATTTTTAATTTTGTTTAAAGTTTACTAATTCGTTTTTAAAATATGAAAAATATAAAAAAAATTAATAATCGGGGACATTAATGAAGATTGCTATGGGACACTAGAGCTTCTCCCAAGGCTAAGTAGCGATCCATACGACTATCAGGAAATCACTGATAATCTTTCATCATTTAAGATAAGGAACAAGGGGAAATAAAATGAGTACTTCTAGGTCTCGACATATAGTATCTGACTTGCGTTCTTGTGGAAGAATTTCCAACAAGTGTCTGCCAACTTCGATGATGAGACCATCCAATGGTTGAATTTTTACTTTAATTTAGTTCAATTATATAATAATATAGTAAAATTTTAATATAATTTTTAATTAATTATAGGTACATATGAACATTTTGTTTGGATTTTGTTTGGGTCTATGATGTTCCCAAATAATAGTGGAGACTCTGTGCCGGTCGTGTATCTTACTTTTCTTGACGATATGATTAATGTACCGAGGACAAATATAGCTGGGGGGATATGCTGCTTATTACGACGATATGCCTTAGGTGTACTACGACATGTCTTGGGTGTGCTACGTGCGTCAAAATGTATAAGTTTTTAAAATTCAATAAATTAAATTACTTAATTTCTTACGATAATTTCATTTAATATTTTTTGCAAATTACACGTAGATGTATCATGCGTGGATGATTCACATCTGGGTGGTTGAGAATTACTATCCAGATAGGGTCATGCATCAGTTCAACCTGTACCAATAAGCCCCTCCGTCATTTCTGATTCCTTATGAGCACATGTTCACGTATCACATTAACAAGCATATGTTCGGAGGTGGTGAATGTCAAAATATGTACTGAGAAAAGTACTTTTGGTGGGCACAGGATGAGCCCGAACGACATATCACGAAGAACCGATCATATAACTTTGTCGAGCACTTTGTGTATATGTATTGGTATTACAAGATAGGAATGGCCATGATCTGAACTCTGATGAACACTAATGAGCAATTGAGACAGCCAATATCGAATTCAGAGGAACCTGTGAATGAGTTGGTATATGTACCACACTCACACCAGTCGGCCCGAGTGGTGAGTATTTGTACAACTTTAATTTATTTGTATTTCTAATTTATTTGCACATATTTTCATATATTTTGTCTAGTCAGGTACACGACTAACGTTATTGGGTGGGTTAAAGCTCCCCAAGAATCCAGACAGTCATGGTTCAACAAACATGAACTGAGAATCTATCAAAATTTATTGGTTGATTTCGGTTATGAACACATTTCTACGGTGATGTTTGCGTCCGAAGGTTAATTTTATCTAATTTGAATTTTAGTCATCTTAAATTTTAGCCAATTTGAATTTACTTTCTTTCAAATAATGTAAATATAATTTTTTTATCACACAGATCTTCTCATCAATCTGGAGGATATTGACGTCACTATCGATGACCCTTTGATGGACAGCCCACCTAACCCGATATCAGAGATGTCATGTCCAGACTAGCCTATTTAAAATACCAAAAAAATTTATCAAATACCTATTTTTTATTATTTTAATTACAAAAAAAATCTGCGTAGGTGTAGTGTGCTTGATGGCTCAGTAACGGGTTCAAATCCGCTATTTGACACGCCAATTTATGAGATGAAATCATAGGATCAATTTGATTTTGTTATAATAATTAAATTTTGTATAGTTGTATTAAAAAATTTCTTTCATAATAAATTGGATATATTTTATAAAATTGAAGCTTTTACTTTCTATCCGCGTTATATTATATTCCAATCCAATATGTATCCTGTATTTTTTCAACACGCAATTCATGTATTCACATCTGAAAATTTAAACAAATACGGATATCCACTATTATCCAATTCATTTTCAATCGAGTGCAAATTACCAGGCATAGAGTTTATATAAAATCCACTAATCGCTCTTAAGATAAACCTTAAACCTCTAATTGATTGCTGACAATCCCCACACTCGAAAAAAAGAGGGGGCGGGGGGGAATTGGGGTGCTATGTGATGCATGAAGTTAGCTCCATGCCTCCATCTCTTCAGCAACAGTTAGCTCATGTGTTCTTCATTTAACTGTAGCTGATAATTGAAAACGCGGGAGCTCTCAAAAGGTAGCAATGATGTCGGCACTTTTGCCAAATGGAGCATATCCTCTGTCACTAGGAATAGAGGAAGGTACAAAGGTCTTTGAATCAAAAAATAGGTTTAAAGTTTTCTGAATTCGTTGATTTTGCATCGAGATTCGTAATAATTACTGAAAATACGAATTTCAAACTTAAAATTTATTAAATATATGAATTTCGATGCAAAATCAACAATTTCAAAAAACTTTAAACACATTTTTTAGTTCAAAAACTTTTGTACCTCCCCCACTTCGCTGTCACTATCGGTGCACATTCAAAATTTTGATGCAGAGTGCTTATACTGTTATACAGCATACCGTACCAGCAATGAGGTTTCATCCATTTACATATTACAGAACTGCATGATGACTTATTTATATTAAAATAATCTCACCAACTGGCAACAACTGTATGAGTGTAGGACTCCACCGTTCCAGCTTTAGCCCATTAGCGGAGAGCTATTATGTACTATACTGGTACAATTCTTTTTAAGTGGATTTAACTGAATAAATCTCCAATCCCTTTTTCCCTCCTAAATGAGACGTTGTAAACTTGGCTACTGGCATTAGCCAAATATATTTAACTCAGGAATAAACCAAGCTTAAGCTTATTTTATCTAAAAGATGAAAACGGCACGCACCTACTTTAATTAATGAGAATATTGATTGCAAACCGTTCTTTATGAACATAGATACTATCGTGCTCTCTTCTTTACTAGAGATGGAAGTGGGAACAGTTTCTGGGGCAGCAAAACCCACTTAAAACTAGTATTCATTTAAGCACCTATGAATCAGAATTGGTTCAGGCAGACGGAATTGGATGCAAAAAACCATTACTTTAATCATGGTGCATACTGTATGGAGCATCTACCAAACAGTGAATACACTATATGATTTTGCAGCTGTTAGACACTTGTTCCGATTGCATCCGGTACCAGGATTGCAGTCGGCCTATAAGCATTCCCTAAAAATACTACAAGAAAGAACATTCACAAAAAGCACCAGTGTTGTTGTCAATCGCTCGTAGGAGCATCACTGAACAGTATACACACCATGTCATTTACCAAGTAATTTTTTTTTGAAAAAAAAAATGAGGATCAGCCTCAAATTTTCATTCATTAAAAGATATATATTTACAAGCATATTATATACAACAATGTGGCTCTATGAATTACCAAGTAACATTTGAAGTGTATGCAATGGGTAGACAAAAATTACTTCGTTGCTTGGACCATTTGAAAAACCAATTTTCCAGTTCACATAATAAGAAAAGCATATATATGTTCATTACTGGATTAGAGTAAACAGATTGGATATAAACATCTAATGGCTATCATATCCATATCCTTTTCCAAGTGTCAGGTATGTGATAATCCCAAATGCAAATACAGCGAGTATGAAATGGAATGTGGATATGAATAGCCCGTTAATTCCATATCTTTTATTTGCGATCCAGATGATGCATTATGTATGCTAAGATAAATTCATTCAAAACTCAGAACGAGAAACACATCAAAGAATTGGAGAAGGACAATAGATTCACAAAAGACTTTAAGTCAAATATATAATATAGAGGAGTCATACAATCCTCTTATTCCCCCTTGTCATGAACACAAAGATGTACAGAAATAAATGTAACAAGTTGGATGACTCCTTTGAAGAAGACGGTCCTCTTGAAATACTTCTGATGGCAACGAAAAAGCTTTTGCCGATATTTGCATCAACTGAGGATGAATTCGGAGGATCTTGTTGTGCCTAGGCAAGGTAGCGATAAAGATTGGGGTTTTCCTCATCCCTCTCAAGATAGTCCCTGGTGATAAGGTCCTCAATCCTCTTCTTGATGGCCTTGAAATCGGGCTGTAATATAACACAACAATAACAGAATGAGGCATTATGCTATGCTCTTTCAGAGTAGAAATTTTGTTTAGGAGATACATCGGCAAGTAGAATTGATAGCTTAAACAACAGAAGTAAACCAGATGGATGAGGTTTGATTACCTTGAACATGCGATTAAGCTGCTCGACACACTCCATGACAAGTTGCTGATGACCAAGCACCTTGCGACTCTTCATTATACGAACAATTGAGGCATCAATGGCATATCTCCTGTCTTTGTCAACATCCTCTACCACCTTTTTCTTCTCATCTACTGGGGGAAGTGGAATCTGCAAACAAGGAATTCAGGCTTCGTCAAGTATGTTAAAATGTACACTTCTGTCTTGGACTGAACAAAATCTAATTTATTCCATACTCTAAAAGGTCCTCACCAATATGATGGCATACCACAATTCTAAAGATCCACCAGCACATAACATTAAAACATTCTACGATTCCAAGAATAAAGTAAAAGAACAAAGAAACATAAATATATATGGCAGTACATGCAGGTTTTAATTTCCACCACTATGCTACTGACAATGAAAAGAAGGTGATTACCCAGTTGATTCAATTGCTTGTAGTGATTAACTTCCAATTACTAGATATAGTAGCACTAACCTTGATTCTGCGCATCCTGTCTGTAAATTTAGAGTTAAAGCTGAACACATCATTGGAAGAGATCGTCTTGGTGTTGAGTTCTTTGTTGAGGATCTTGTACTTTGCACAAGAAAGAGAGTGGAGCAACCTAATCACATCATCATCAGTCAAATTCATCTGTGTCATTATTTCTGAGTAGCTCAACCTTTCTGACACATTAAATAGCAGCAGTAAAGCAGCCTGTACAATCATCAGAAGAATAGTTATCAGCAGGCTCCAAGAAATGAACTGCAAGGATATGTCTCAGGTTCTGATTTTACATCACTGCACTTCAGCAATGTCTGATATCCTCGAACTTGTTAAAGAGACGAAAAAAATTGTAGAACCAACTGCTACACAAGTGTCCCCTGATATTATAAATACGTAAATTTCATTTTTCCCCCCATGAAAAGGCATTTTTTTTTAAGATCCAGCAGAGAAAGATAAGCCTGTCTAGTTCAAAATAACCACAGTGAGAAACCAACTTTTCAAACAAACAATTCACATGTATCATCACATAAGAGCTAATGCTACCAGAATACAATATCGTCCTAAATCCCTAAATCCTTTTCTCAGAACCGCTTACAAACAAGACAAGTGTATTTTGCTAGAAATTTAAGGGGGAAAAAAACAAATATCATGTTGCAGAACCTGGTAGGTGGTCACTATCAGCTCAATAGTTTTTGCATCAAACTTGCCATTGATATTGCAAGTCCCCAGGGAATATATCCATGTCAACTTTCTATGATTGGTCTTTGTCTGATAGAACTCCTTAAATACCTCGACACATTTAACCTAACAAAACATTTAAAAACTTATCAGTAAAAGTGATCAGATATCAGTTCCATTAGTCATGAAGTCATAAAAACATACCATCTCAGAAGGAAGGTTGAGGTCAAAGGATTTGTAACTAGGCCAGAAACCGGTTGTCAATACAGTAACTGCCAGGCCTATACCCGGCTTTGCTTGCGAGTTAGAGTTGAGATACTCCTCAAACTGTGACTGCTTCTCCTTTGCAAGAGTGAGATCAGTGACCTGGTTGTTTAACAAAAGTCAAAATATAGACCAAATAAAACAATGCAATTTTTTAAATTCACTTCATTTTAATTCAAATGTTTACAGATTTCCCATCATATAAATAATAACTGAAAGGACGCCAAAGTAAAACATATGGTTAAATATTTTTGTTTGTGAGTTAGTTTGTTATGGATTTAGAAAATATAAGACATTGCGCTGCGTAAAAAAATATATATTCATCTTGAACAGCTATGATGACAGACAAATAAGATGTGTCAGACCATCAAACTAAGTGAAAATATTAAAAAAAAAAAAGCAGCATACCATTCCTTCCATCTTAGATGTGAACTGGCCACCACATTGCTGCTTGAGCTTTGTTAAGATACTCCTCTCATGATCATCATTTGCGCTCCTGTCGAAGAGCAACCTCCTTGCTAGTTTTTTCCTGTCAATTTATGTAACTCATTATAATATATATACCTAGTATTCAGCAAGTACAGTCAGAATTAAGGGCATTCCAATATACCTACTCTAGCATTGCAAAGTGAGAGGAAATTTTTTAGTAAACCCACTACCCACCAAAAAGAACAGAGTAATTTTTTTACTAAGACCTGTGCCAAGAATCCAACTGTGCATGATTATATTTACCCAAAACTAAAAGGAAAAAGTAACACTGACTGAATGACAGCATGGGCATGGCCAAAATCTAATTCAAATATAATATAAACAAGTTTAATAAACACAGACTAGCTAGAAAAATATTGTTCCTACAACCGTCACTTATTTTCCAGCACCAAGGAAAAAGATGATTTACCTGTAGAACTCAGCAAAAAGATCCTTGTCACTTATATAAGCAAGTAGCTTCATCACCTGCATATTAAAAAGAGTTCAAAGTTTAAGATTATTTTTTTCTTATACTAGAGTTCTGAGATTTAAACCAGTGAGGTGATCAATAGGAAGGAATATAGGCAAAAAATAAAAAATGTGTACTTTCTCAAGAGTTTCCTCAATGGCTTCATCACTGAGTTTTTCACTTCCACCCTTCTTCAAAATATCATCACAGAATGATGCTAGTAATTCTGCACTTGAGCTTCCTGCAACAGCCTTATTGCAGAACACCTCAAAAGCCTCTTTCAAAGCCTGGAGAGAATAAATTGAACATTATATATCACCAAAATAATGATAAAGAAAGAACGGTGTTTTAAAAGATGCATGGAACAGTGTAAAATAGTTCATGCATCTCTTAATACAAGGGAAATTTCTAATTTGAAAGGTCTGGTTATACACAACAGACTAAAGTTTCCATATGGCACTATGGAGGGGTATTTTCAGCTATACATGAAGTATTTCTGATGAACACATGATATCATACCTTATGGAAGAAAGTGTGGTTTTGGAAGCATTCAATAACATAATTCAAATACTTGTCATGTAGTTCAATTACTTTGCACACAAAGACCTGTAAGTTTGGTAGTAGTAGTAGTTAGTTGATATACTTGAAAAATTGACGAAGGCAGAATCTTGCACAACATAAGCAAGAATGGAAAAAAAAAATTATTGTTTGAGAGAGAGAATGGAAATTCTTACTTGCTCTTGCAAGCCCACAATATCCCTCTTAGCTTCCTGCAAGGATTAAGTAACTTGTCAGAGATCCACGGCAAAAACACTAACACCAAAATCAAGCATCCATTATACAAGCTCGACCGTAACGGCCAGTATATGTTACAAAACTCCACACAGCTACATATCATGGTTTTCCACCATTTTTTTGCCCATTTGCTACTTCTAAGGTGGACAAGACTCCAAGGGACAAAAATAAATCTAGTACCTTTTTGTTGCTTGCGGCATCTTCTGCTTGTTTCACTAAAGCTATTCCCTCGGAAGTGACATGCTGCAGAAAATATATGTTCAGTGCACCTATCCCACACATACAAATCATCCAGATGTGGAAGATAAAATAGCATAACATTACGTACTTCTTTAAACATCTGAGAAACTGGGTCTAGACCGCGGTTGATTTTGGAGAAAAGTCTAAACATCCTTGACAAGTCCTCCATCTGAAATAAGTATGACAGATGAAAGTTTCTTAAAGCACACTATTATGAATTCACAATATAAACAGATAAATGCCAATTTGTTGTTTTTTACCTTGTCATCACGGAGCAGTACATGGCACCCAGAGTTTTCCTTTTCAAGTAGTTGGGTTGCATATACAGAAAGCAATTCATGTTGCACTTTCTACAAGAATCACAAAGAACAATCAACAATAGTTACATAATAAGACATTATGAAGGAATTACAATAGGAGAACTCATCCTGCTATCATCATCAACCCTCTAAAATATCCAGAATAGTGCTCGCATAAAGTCTAAATACTAGTACAGTAAATACAATATATATAATATAAATACTTCAATAATAACGAAATAACCTAAACATTTTTTCAAAATATAATTTACTAAGGTGTATATAGATTAGAAATCAGAGATCTCTAATCTCTAAAGGCTTTGTTGTTGTTGTTGTTGTTGTTGTTGTTGTTGTTGTTGTATAATTTACTAACGTGTAGCTAATATGCAGAATGTTAGGACAGATAGCTAAACAATACAAATTGTTTGACGTTTACAGAAGCATGATATATGATTGATATTCTGACACCGGATAATATGCTGTTCTTGAACCATAAGGTAAGAAAAAATTGTTCATAATTCAATTATTTTGCTCTATGATTAAAAAAAGAAAGAAAGAAAGAAAGAATGATAGCAAGATACAATAGAGGATAACTAGAGGAGACCTCCAAGAGCTTAGTTTCACTGCTGGAGTGCAAGTAGTGACCAACTCTCTCTTTCTCCCTCTTGAGGCATTCTTCAGCCTAATAAAGATCACCAAAGAAATTAGTTTAAAAACGAGACAAAAGAAGTCAACACAACAAACATCAGCATAGGTTATATGGTAAATATACCATACTTAAAAGGTTCTTTTGAACCAATTATAATCCAAAATTATACAATCACAATTGCCACCAATATAACAGTTATATTTGCATGTGATTAATCATATACCTTTGACATATAGTCAGGACAAGAATCTTCTAGTATCCAAATAGAAGCTTTCCTGGAGTAGTAGGCTGCAGTTTCCTTGAGTAAATATTCTTCAAAGTCGTTTTCATAGCACTCCATGTTGCCAAGGCCAATTTCAACAAAAATGTTGAGTACATTCTTCAAAAGAGCTCTATCAATATGCTCCCCTTCACGCTCCTGGTCAATCTGTTGAAAAAGCAGCACAACATACAAATGGTAAATTTGAAGAACAATGAATGCAGGAAAAGAAAAACCATACGTTCATTAAGAAATTATGTACATCCGAGTTAATCAATTTCCACACTTACCAACAAAAGCACCGCATCTTTTACCATGCTTTTCATTTCTTGGTATACCTGGAAAAGTCATGTACCACAAAAAAGAAAATTAACAATAGCAAAGAAACATCAAAGTTTCTATTCTTGTTATTAGAAGCGACGTATCTCAGTAGCCTTGTTAGCTAATTTACTCTACTTAGCAAAAGAGAGAAAATTACTTTGGACAATTCAGGATAACCAGAAGATGCAAAAGTAATGCACCCACACCCACTCACACACACACACACACATAGAGAGAGTATTGTGAAAACGTTTGCATTTTGGCTGATATGAAAACACATCAAAAAATATACTTTGAAGTCTCCAAAATTTCGATTTATGATTCTCATTAAATAAAATCTTGTGGGACACAAATTTTCTATTTTTAGAGTTTTCTAAGTATTTATTTTAGATTTTTGAAAAATCAGGCTCAAAAATAATAATAATAAAGTAGTAAATGTTTGTACATGATTTTTCAAAAATCCAAAATAAATACTTAGAAAACTCCAAAAATAGAAATTTTTTGTATCCCACAAGATTTCCATATGAAGAATTTAATGAGAACCATAAATCAAAATTTTGGGGACTTTAAAGTATATGTTTTGATGTGTTTTCATATCAGCCGAAATGCAAACGTTTTCACAATAGTCTCTCTCTCTATATATATATATAGAGAGAGAGAGGCTTTGCTTCGTAAAGCACAAAACCTCAAGTGCTTCGCGTCTGTATCTCAAATTTGAAAGTCCAAACAGCCGATCCAAACCATTGAACATGATTTTCATATTGAAATATCTTTGGAGATCAAATTTTATATTTTTTTTTAATTTTTTTGCTATTGTTTAGATGGGTGGAAAATCACTAGTATTGGATGGTACAGAAATCATTAGATCAACAAACTTTGTACCCACCTAAAAAATAGCAAAAAATTTAAAAATATATATATATTTTGTTCTCCAAAAATATTTCAATATGAAGATCATATTCAATGGTTTAGATCGGCCATTTGGACTTTTGAATTTGAGATACAGATGCGAAGCATAGGAGGTTTTCTGCTCCGCGAAGCATCATAGCCTCTCTCTCTCTCTCTCTATATATATATATATATATTATATATATATATATATAGAGTCCGACTATGGTGCTTTGCAAAGCACAGAGGCGCTGTGTGCTTTGCGCTCTATTCTTAATTTTAAGTCAGAAATGACCGATCTGAACCGTTCAATCTAATCTTCATATCAAAATCTATTAGTAAACCAAAATTTATATTTTTTTTCTATTTTTTCTGGTGAGGAGAAAAATGACTTGATTTGAGAATTCTGGTTCATCCAAAAATGACGATTTTCCCCCTATCCAAAAAATTAGCAAATGAATTCCAAAAAACATAAAATTTGGTTTACTAATAATAGATTTGGATATGGAGATTAGATTGAGGGGTTTGGATCAATCATTTCTGACTTAAAATTAATAATAGAGCGCAAAGCACACAACGCTCTTGTGCTTTGCAAAGCACCATAGCCTAATTCTATATATATATATATATATATTAAACATGGTAGTTAATTGATAATTACCTGGTCACGGAAACAGGTGAGACCAACTTCATTCAATTCAGGCAGGGACCTCTTAGCAACGAAAAAACGGTTAAGATAATAGAAGAAATGGGACAGCCACCTGACCATGACCTTCTGGTTTTGCCACCTCTTTTGAAGCTCCTTAAGCATGTACTCGTGATATTTTTCTCTCAATGCAGGCAACACCTAATTGAAAATGGAAAGGTTGATATCTTAAAGGTTTCAACAAATACTTGCAAAGCAAGCTGAACTGTTTTACTTCTACAGTTTACTTTTTTTTTGACAATTATTTTGGGTCTATGCGACCTAACTAAAACCTTGGAAAAAATACAACAAAGAAACTATGACAGAACCATAACAAAAGAGCCCAATTTATGAGATGTCACAAAAAATCCACATAGCTAACAACACCAGGACAAGGCTTTCGATAGACACAGTTTCAGGGTCTACATGGAATAGTATCAAGAGTACAATTCAAGATTCTACATAATAATAAGCATAAAATTGGATTAACTGCGAGCACCCATAGTTTGTAACATCAACTAAACACAAATTAAGTATCCATAGTTTGTAACATCAACTAAGTACAAATAAACATGAGAACCAATAAATGCAATGTGAAGCTTAGAAGCAATACCGTATCATCTATGTACTCCACAAAAGCTTCTCTGTACTTCTCATAGAGCTGCTGGGAGTAATCATGAGGAGGCTTCTGGATACACATGTTGTAGGCGGTTCTATACAGATAAAACACAGTTTTATAAAAAAATGATAATATAACAGCTATCATTCAAGCTTACTAAGCAACGAGTGAAAAAGATCTGGATTGAACGAAAATTTGAAAGTACCTGCAACATATAAAAACCTTGCAAAAAAAATACATCCATTTTCCTCAATTTTTAGCAAATACAAATCAACTTATTATGCCAATTAAAGTTCTGTACCAGATTACTAATGGGTGAGTCTCATAATGATACAGAAGCTTGCATTTACAAAGGTAGGTCTGTGCATCTTTCAAGAAGAAGTTAGCTGTAAGATTCTATCAAGAGAAATTAAATGCATGCAAAGGTGAGAAACATCAAAGGTACATACGTGTAAAACATAATGTATTCTTCAGTGTTGAATTGGGCTTCCCCAGGTTTTCCTTCAAGAAGATTCTTTAGCTTGGTAGTACCCTTCTGCAGAAAACTCCATCCTTGATCAAGCTCTATAAGTTTTCTCCCGTGCATCTCCATTTTATAATACTCCCCAAAAACCTGTAACAGAATAAAATTGAGAAATCCTAAAATTCACATGTAACCAAAAATGTTTCTGGGAGAGATGAGAGATCAAAGCCTACTTTCAGAACTCATGCCATAAAAAGTCAAATTGAAACCCACAAATGTAAAACCAATAATTAAAAATAAGAGTGAAATTTGAACATCTAATGTATAAAGGACAATTTCTAGGATAATCCACAAATATTGGGTCAAATTAATTATGCAAACAATATAACATACTGTATGCTGCTGTTTTGCATTAAAGAGGAATCGGAAAACATGAACCCTCAACACAAGAAAACCTGCCAAGTACATGACTTTTTATACCATATAGAAATATCAGCATCTAAATAACATTAGCATTGAAAAGGATATTGTTAACTGTCCTGGAACCCTAGATATGAGGTAGAGAAAACTAGAAAAATCAATGAGTACTTGGCACCGGAAAAATAAATGAAAAAACCTAAATTGACCTGCCCGAACAGCTAGATGACAAACTTCAAAACACACAAACGGCAAGGTTGAAGGGGGGCTCCGATCTAGTACCAATAGAAGATTGGGAAAGAGACAAAGTCATCCTGTATTAGACAGAGAGAAAGGATACCTGGGGTACTCGAATCCTTTCTAAAGATCAGGCGGAGCGAAACCCTAACCCAAGAAGGAGGAACTTTGCTCGATGAAGACGACGACGCGAGTAAGGCAGAGATTCGGCTTTTACTTTTCTGGCTTTTAAGGTTTTGTGAGAGAAAAGGTAAATAAACTTGCGGGATATATAGGAACGTAATAGAAAAAATAGGGATCTATAAATAATCAAGCTGTTAATACAATCGAAATATAGAATAAGGCAATTTAAGATCTCATTCATTTCTTCACAAATATTGCAATTGGATTGGTATTTCCGAAATTATACTTGCTTCTTTTATTTCAAGAAAAATATAGCATGAGATCGTTAGTTCATTCTCGCCGTGCCTTTTTCGAAAACCAAATTTAGTGTCACAAAATCCAAATGAAACTACAAAGCGAAAATAAAACTTATAACAACGAAAAACAATCACGAAAAGCTATTAAACCGTAGAGAGCAAAGGCACAATGATGCTCCGTTGCCATCTCCGACTGAGTGGAGAGAACTCTACCGTCTTGGATCAATCTTCTTCTTGTACTATCGCACCACACCAACGTGAGGGGAAAATCCTTCATTTGTTGAAGGGGGGAGTGTTGAGGCAATTCGCGTCCTCTGACGCGCATTACTGCGCTAAACGTCAGAGGAGCGCTCCAATGGAGATGGGAGAAAAAACCGGGCCCCCTAAAATGCACCAATCGGCGCGCGTGCAGCGCGTCAGAGGAGCTGAATCCGGGAGTGGAGGGGCGCATGACATGAGGATCTGGAGAAAAGAAAGGAAGAGAGGAATGGTCGGTATTCTCAGAATAATATTTTTGTTGGAAGAGTCATAGAAAAATGATATTTTTGACTATTCGTAAGAGTGAAAATATCATTTGACAGTTGTTATTCAGAATAGTTAAAATATGAATAATTATGATACTAATAATGATGATGATAATAATTATAATAGTAAAATAATAATCATAATAGTAAGATAATAATAATAATAAAGTAATAAAAAATAATATTATAATAGTAATATAATAAAAATATAAAACATAATCATAATATAGTAATATAATAATAAAAAATTATAATTACAATCATAATTATAATAATATAATAATGATAATAAGTAATCATAATTTTAATAATATAATCATAATATAATATTCATAATCATAATCATGATAATAATAATTATAGTCATAATTATAATAATATAATCATAATCATAATAATATAATAATAAAAATATAATCATAATTATAAAAATAATTATAAATAATTATAATTATAATAATATAATAATAAATTAATCATAAATATTATCAACATATAATAATATAATACAACATAATAAAATAATAATAAAATAATAAAAAATATTCATAATAAATAATAATATTATAATAGTAATATAATAAAAATATAAACATAATCATAATATAGCAATATAATAATAAAAAATTATAATTACAATCATAATTATAATAATATAATAATAATAAGTAATCATAATTTTAATAATATAATCATATAATAATCATAATCATAATCATGATAATAATAATTATAGTCATAATCATAATAATATAACCATAATCATAATCATAATCATAATAATATAATAATAAAAATATAATCATAATCATAAAAATAATTATAATTATAATAATATAATAATAAATTAATCATCACTATAATCAATATATAATAATATAGTACAACATAATAAAATAATAATCATAATCATAATCATCATAATATAATAATATAATAATAAATAATCTTGATCATAATAATATAATAATAAAATAATTATATTTATATTCATAATATAGTAATATCATATTAAAATTATATTTATAATAATAATAAATAATATAATAATACTAATGGTAACGATAATATAATAACAATAATGATAATAATAATTTAATAATAATAATATAATAATAATAATAAATAATTATTATAATATTAATATAATAATAAATTATAGTCATAAATATAATATAATAATATAATAATACTAAATCTTAATCATAATCATAATATAATATAATCAAACAATAATCGCTATTCCGACGAGAGCTAATCCGGTATTCCACCTATAAGTTGGTATACCGGATTAGCACTATTTCGCACTCTTCTACTTAGTCTAAAATTCGTTTGGCAAATTAATTCGTCAGAATAGCTATTCTATTCCAACTTTTTGCTATTCCATTGAGTGTCAAACACTCCCTTTGTGTGCGGATATCTTCGCACGAAAATCACAACGGCTGCCGGGAAATTTAAATACGAATTTTGACGTATGGACTAATTATTACTGTTAAATCAGAACCCTTGATAAATGATCGGACCGCACAAATCAAAAGAACCACACCTGCGGAGCTTTTTCAGCTCCGCAGGTGATATGGTTCTGGGGGCACTGAAATGAGAAATCTGCTCTTGAATAAGCAGCAGCTTTTTATCACGAGATGAACTTCACCTTTCTTCTATTTTTATCTCCAAAAGCACATCTTTCTTCTATTTCTTCTATCACGAGATGAAAACGGGAGCCGACGCCCTCGGTACCACCGAAATCGAGTACGGGCACGCAAAACATGAAAAAGGGACCCGACGCCCTCGGAACCGCCGAAAATGACTCCGGGAGCGCAAAACATGAAAACGGGACCCGACGCCGTCGGTACCGCCGAAAACGAGTTCGGGCGCGCAAAACATGAAAACGAGACCCAACGGCGTCGGTACTGCCGAAAACGAGTTTGGGAGCGCAAAACATGAAAACGGGACCCGACGCCCACGGTACCGCCGAAAATGAGTCCGGGGCGTAAAGCATGAAAACAGGAGCCTACGCCCTCTGCACGACCAAAAATATGTCCGGTAGCGCAAAACATGAAAACGGGAGCGGACGCCCACGCTACCGCCGAAAACGATTTCGGAAGCGCACAACATGCAAACGGGTGACGACGCCCTGTACTGCCGAAACGAGTCCAGGAGAGCAAAACATGAAAACGAGAGCCGACGCCCTCGGTACCGACAAAAATGAGTACGGGCACCTAAAACATGAAAAAGGGACCCGACGCCCTCGGAACCGCCAAAAATGACTCCGGGAGCGCAAAACATGAAAACGGGACCCGACGCCGTCGGTACCGCCGAAAACGAGTTTGGGCGCGCAAAACATGAAAACCGGACCCGATGACCTCGGTACCGCCAAAAATGAGTCCGGGCACGCAAAATATGAAAACGGGACCTGAGGCCCTCGCTTCCGCCGAAAACGAGTTCGAGAGTGCAAAATATGAAAACGGGACCGACGCCTCGCTACCGTCGAAAACGAGTACGGGAGCGCAAAACATGAAAACGGGACCCGACGCCCTCGCTACCGTCGAAAATGAGTCCGGAAGCGCAAAACATGAAAACGGGACCGACGCCCTCGCTACCGTCGAAAACGAGTCCGGGAGCGCAAAATATGAAAACGGGACCCGACGCCCTCGGTCCTGTCGAAAATAAGAACGGGCGCGCAAAACTTGAAAATATGATCTGACGCCCTCCGCACCGCCGAAAATGTGTCTGGGAGCGCAATACATGAAAAACGGGACCCGACGCCATCGTTACCGCCGAAAATGAGTTCGGCTGCGCAAAACATGACAACGGGAGCCGACGCCTACGTTACCGCCGAAAACGAGTCCGGGAGCATAAAACATGAAAATAGGAGCTTACGCCCTCCGCACTGTCATAAACAAGTCCGGTAGCGCAAAATATGAATACTGGAGCGAACACCCTTGGCACCGCCGAAAACGAGTCCTAGCGCGCAAAATATAAAAACGGGATCCGACGCTCTCGGTACGGCCGAAGACGAGTGTAGGGACGCAAAACATGAAAACGAGACCCGACGCCCTTAGAACCGCCGAAAACGAGTTCGGGAGCGCAAAACATGAAAACGGGATCCGACGCCCTCCGCACCGCCGCAAAAGGTGTCCGAGAATGACAATATGAAAACGGGACCCCGACACCGTCGGTACCGCCGAAAATGAGTTAGGGCGCGCAAAACCTGAAAACGGGAGCCGACGCCCTCGGTACCGCCGAAAACGAGTCTGGGAGCGCAAAACATGAAAACAGGAGCCTACGCCCTCCGCACCACCAAACACATGTCCGGCTGCGCACGACATGAAAACAAAAGCAGACGCCCTCGATACCGCCGAAAACGAGTACGGACGCGCAGAACATGAAAACGGGAGTCGTCGCCCACGGTATCGCTGTGCGACCCTTTTTCGCGCGCTCCGCACCGCCGCGGGCGATGGGTTGCGGAAGAAGGACACGGAGATCCCTCCCGAGCGTGCATCTGGCGGGTGTCGGCCGGTCTGCCGTTTAGAGATATTTGGATGCACATTCGGGGGTTTTTAGTGATTGTGAGTTCTTGTAGATTCCGGTGGCGCAAGCCCCCACCGTTAATTACCACAGGGCTACGAACCTCGAGGCACCTCTGGATCTTTGAAAGAGAGAAGCAAATAGTATAGTTAAGAGATGGGCAAGTGGTCGTCTAAGTTTATAAAAAGGGATCTACGGAAGATGAACCTACAAACGGATCGGTTCAATCTAGGAAGACAAAACCTACAAACGGATCGGTTTTATCCTATGGGGACGAACCTACAAACGACGGTTCGATCCATGCCACCTCGAGATGTAACCTTACCAACGGACCGAGTTAATCTCTTCATAGGGGGCTTGAGGTGAGTCTACATACGGATCCACTCGACCTCTGTTGATCTAGAAGATAAACCTACAAACAGACCAGGTTCAATCTTAACTAGTCAACAACCAATCACACAAAATACAACTCGAAGCGGCCGGCGGTTGATCTTGAGGTTGGTGAATCGGGAGAAGGGTGGATGTGGCCCACGTGTTTCTTCTCACCGATCTTCTAGATCATGAATTCGTAGCACTAAGCGATTCATAAACCTAGGAAACACATTGCACACAATGTCAAACACGAAGCGGCGGGCCGGTTCAACATTGAGGCATGTGTAAGTGAAGGAACCTACCTACGAACGGTTCACATTCATCATTTTGTGGATGAATCTACCTACGGACCGATTCAATCTCACATCTCTCGGGAAATGAGTCGGAGACAAACTCATCGACGGACGAGTTCGGTCTTGCCGGCTCAAATGGTCATGAATTACTTGTTCATGACAGAGTCATTAAGATGTCACTTCGCTCGGACATCATAATGTTCTTCTTCTTCAAAGTCGACATATCTCTCCATGCGATGTCGTGGCTTTGGTCATTCTTCAACGAGCGTCAAGATGTTCTTGTCTCGACTAATCATTCTACGTGTTGCATTTCTTGTGCAAAATTACTATGTTGCCCTACACCCCTTGTGTGAGCGTATTCAATCATGAGTTACTTGCTCATGGCAGCGAGTCATTAAGATGTCACCTATCTAGGACATCATAATGTTCTTCTTCTTCAGAGTCAACGTACATCTTCATGTTAATATCGCAGCTCGGTTACTCTTCATCAAACATCAAGATGTTCTGTCTCGACGTGTCTTTTCATGTTTGCTATCAAAGCCTTATTCATCTCACGTTAAGATGTTCTTGTCTCAACGTATCTTATTATTCTTCATCAAGTGTCGAGATGTTCTTGTCTCGACGTATCTTATTATGCTTCATTAAGTGTCAAGATGTTCTTGTCTCGACATATCTTCTCATATTCTTTGTTGAAGCCTTAATCATCTCACGTCAAGATGTTCTGTCTCGACGTATCTTCGTCGTTGCAACTTTATTTATCTTCCGTCAAGATGTTCTCGTCTTGACTAATCGTTCTAAATGTTATAACATATGTGCAAATATTTCTACGTGGCTCTACACTCCTTATGTGAGCATATTTATTCATTTTTAAAATGCACAAAGTCTATTATAATATCTTCCATTATTATAAAGATGCATTTATTATTATTATTATTATTACTTTATTATTATTATTATTATATTATTATTATATTCTTATTACTATTATTATTTTTTTATTATTATTATTTTTTTTATTTCTTAAACTCTATTTATCTATGTAGAAAATTATTTACAAAAATAATAGGGAAAAGGGTTAGCTATTTAACTAGATTTTCATTTATATTTTTGGGATTTTTATAATAGCTAAAATAGTAAAATTTTATTTTTATTATTTCTAAACTCTAATTATTTTGTAGAAAATCACTTACAAAAATAATAGAAAGTAAAATGGCTATGATTTTTTATTAGTATTTTTAAAATGTTCATAATAGCTAAAGTAATAGGATTTTATTATGTAAGAATCATTTACAAAATTAAAAGGTGGTTAGCTATACTATTTTACCATTATTATTTTTATTATATATTTTTTATTTTTAATATCTATAATAGCTAAAAAGAAATCATTACTAATATTCTATCCTATTTATTATATTATTCATTATATCTATTTTTATTATTTCTATTTACTATCTATAGAAAAATATAAGATTTATTATTACTATTATTAGTTGAAAAATAGCTATAAGAGATGAAATTTATTATACTTTTACTACAACTATTATTTTTATTACATTTTATTCATCAAAAGTATATTTTTGTAGATTTGTATACAATTCATATTTATCATTCTTTATTATAAAAGAAAATGCATTTTACTATTTATTACCATGGTAATATATTTTTGTATATTTTGTGCTATTTATTTTTATTATTCTTTCAGCAGAAAATATCAATATAATATCTATTATTTTTATTATTATTATTATATTTTTATTTATCAAAGAGTATAGCTAATCTCATCATTTATTATGGTGTATCACTATCATCATTATTATTTCATGAAAAATCACTTAAAAAATCACTAAAATATATCTAGTTATTATCTATGATTTTATTTGTATTTTTGGAATTTTTATAGTATTTAAAATGACAAGTCAAAGCTAGGTCAAATATACCAATATATGTGATGTATTTTGCTTTTAAATTGTTTTACCATGATTATATTTTTAAAACTGGAATATTATTGCACAGAAAAATAGTATGAAAAATAAGAAAATTTTAGAAACAAATTCGAGTCAATTTGGAGTTCAGGAACATTTTCAAATGATTTATTTATTAACTAGATTTGATTTTACTTTATTAACTTAATGGGTTTTAATTAAAACAGGCCAGCTCTTATTATTTTTTGGGGCTTAATGCGTAATGGGCTAAACTTCTGTTATTATCCTTCTTTTATTTTCGTTGGGCCTAATACGTATTTGGTAGAATTCTTCTATTATCATCTCCTTAATAACACGGGCCACGCAGGATCTACTTTGAGATTGGTGTTAACGATGATCGGAGGTGAGATTGTTTCATTATACTTCGTTTGCAAGCCCCGTTCGATTACTATTAGATCGGTGTAGATGTGCCAAGATCTGTGCCAAGTGCTTCTAAGTTCGTGCTCTTTTGGATCGAACGTTGCTTAGTCTTCTCAACGTCTGCGTGGCGAACCCCTTCTCGGTGAAAGATCGAGCATGTAAATAGCGTCGTCTTATCTCATAGAGTGTGATTATCGTCTACGATCGGAGATCGATGCGGTAAAGAGTGATGATGCTGTACCGTTTTCGGTACCAATGGTAATCCGATCTTGAAATGATTATTTTTTATCGATTTCTTACCCATTGATTGATAATTTCCACATTCTTACATTGAAGCATGTCGCCTTGGTCTAATTAACACGTTCAAAGACTAATTTCACGCTTTGGGATTGTTCAATTAGCAACCAGAGTTGGCTTATCAAATAGTACTACTTGTACTTGGTTACGAAACTACTGACAATCTTGATCATTCAAGTTTCATAAATGTCAAACACACATCGTCACGACCTTTGTGCATTACCACTATGCCCTACGTGTATTGATTCCACATGAATTGAGATAGCTAGCATGAATAATATACATCACTCAATTACTTCTAGCACAGTAGAAATCCCAATTGACATTCTTGAATTTGGATGATCAGTATTGCAATAGTATTGGGAGGGTTACACAAACCCTTGACGATTTCAATTATGCCTCTAATCCAATTGCTTTATCCAAATTGAACCGGGAGGGTTACAAAAACCCTTTCAACGAGATTTGAATAGCAATTCTCTTGTTGTATAGCTTCAAAGAATGATTAGAGACAATAAAAGATAAGAAAGATAGGGAGGGAAGATAGGATTAGAAAAAGAAATGAAATTCCAAGAAATTCAACTCAGATTCTTTATTACCTTATCACTTACACTTTACAATGAACAATTACCTCAATTTTAATACTTCTGAGGATGAAC
This sequence comes from Schoenoplectus tabernaemontani, assembly GCA_037127355.1. Classification (NCBI taxonomy): domain Eukaryota; kingdom Viridiplantae; phylum Streptophyta; class Magnoliopsida; order Poales; family Cyperaceae; genus Schoenoplectus; species Schoenoplectus tabernaemontani. The sequence continues at coordinate 10,693,212 of CM073738.1, forward strand.
TAGAGATGATTAAAGATCTGATCTTGATCAAGGGAATAAGAAATGGTTGATCTGATTTTGGCGCCTTTCTCTCTTTGGTGTTTCAATTGCTCTCTTTCTCTCACCAGGTATGTAGCTATCTCCTTCTAATTTCTAAATGCCCTCCTCTTCCTCAGTGTTAACAGAAGGTTTATATAGACATTTTGCTTAATTGTGATTGGTTCCATCATTAGTGGCCGGATTATGCTTCTCAATTAATCTCATCCCTTGATTGCTTCTTATTCAATGGTTAGGATCAAATTGTGTTTCTTTTCAGCTAATCCATTGACTTGAGTCAACCCTTGACGATTCTAGGTTGTTAGAGTCGATTAAATCTTCTTTCTATTTACTCCTTTGCCACTCACCCCTATCACTCGGGTCTCCCATGTTTCCGAGTCTTCTAGAACATTCTAAGCACTTGATCACTCCCGGTATATTCCCTATATAACCTCCAAGTCCTTGTAATTTCAATTAATCGATTTGAAAGTTCATTTCTTCTCTCAAAGCCCCATAATCGGCCTATCCATTCAATCATCACCTTTCTTTCATCTGCCCTTCCAATTGACGACTTGTTCAACCTCTCCTTACCCCACAGAGTCGATCTAGCATCCTGCCTAGTCAATTGAGCATTATTCCACGAGTTCAAGCACCCATGCCCACGGTAGGTTTGTGAATCGGTGGAACATCGACCTAGAGGCTTCAAACATTCACCCTGGCTCTTGCCTTAGCGTCGTGTATGTAAAAGAAGTGAGCTTGCATGATCAATTGAACTCACAAGCATTTGCAAAGGTAATTTCCATTTTTAAGCCGATCAATTGCTTACGTCCATGCTATCTCTTCTCTTGCTAATTCCTTGATTGATTGCTTGAATGAGATCTCAATAGTGTCGGAAGCCTCGTGAAGAAGGATCGGAGTAAGGCATCGTGTAGACTCGTCTCCCGTTGATGGCACCTTCACGGTCGGGCGGGAGGAAGAGGAAGAGAGGAAGAAGAGAATGGGACGAGGGAGGATCATCTTCGGCGCGCGCGCGTGCATGTGAGCCAACACTCCCGGCGGTGCAAAGTCGGAGAGAGGAGACGCATGGGCCGGTACACACTTCATTCTTCGTTAGATTTAAATTTACGATTGTGAATGTGCATAGACATGGTGTATGTACGCTGGTGTGTGCTATACTCTCATAAACACGACATATGGGCCCCATGTGTAAGCATCGAGTCTCGGCCCATTAGTCTAGTTATGGATTAGTTAATCCCTTGCTTAGGTTTAATTGATCGACTTGGCACATCACGATAGGTCCACTTGTTTAATCGAATCTATTAATCATCTGTTATAGTATCTTTGAGGTGGCTCGTAGTGTGGTGCCATGTGTCACCTGCGGGGTCTGTGTTACCTAGGTGGACCCGATAACATGCGACCATGTGGCGATAGGTTTAGTATGATCTGTGAGGTGTTACGCTGTGCAGTTGCCATGTGGCATATGGGGAGTGAGGTGTGCTGCTGTGGTGCTGCCATGTGGTAAGTGTAGAGATGAGGTGGGCCTGTCAGGTAGAGCCATGTGGCACCGGGGTAGTGAGGTGGCCTCCTCTGGCTGTGCCGTGTGGCATAAGGTTGGGTTAAGTGGACCTGCACGTGTGGTGCCATGTGGCACTAGGGTGGTGAGGTGGCCCATTTGGGCATCTGCGCACGTGGCACTAAGGTGGGGCCCACCCGTGTCGGTGACTCATACCGGGGTGGGGCCCACTTGCTGACATGGCCCAATGAGAGGCTGCCACGTGGCACTAAGGTGGGGCCCACCTGTCGGTGACTCATACCGGGTGGGGCCCAAACGCTTGCGACATGGCCCGATGAGAGGCGCCACGTGGCACACCCTCTCTCTTCGATTATTTTATACCTCCTGTGTTTCTTATACCCAGTTTGTACCCAGAGCTGCTGTTATCCCCAACTTGCACCCAGATTTGCTCTGATCAAATCTCAGCCTTTGATTAATTCATTTATTCTGCCTTTATTTTCCCTGAATTTATTTTAATAGCTCCACTTATCCAAAAATCATGAAAATTTCACCAAAAATCCCTAAAATCATGATGATCATCCCTGTAATTTTTAATTCCATTTTTACCCCTCCTTCTCTGGATTAAAAATTCTTTTATTCATAAAACCATATTATTCTTTATGAATTAATCCGACGATCTCAATTATAGCTCAATGTCTCGCCAATTATCTCTCTCTTGCAGAAACCACCCTAACTAAATACCAATTAGACTTATATTGATATCCATTAGGGCTTGATTTGATCAAATGCTTGACTACTTATCGAATTAATACAAATCTAGACTTGATCGAGTGGTTGCTCCCGGCTTTGGCTTTGATCGGTCTTGTGAAATTGACTTTCAATCCCTTAACATGAGGGTGACTTGGTCAAAGAACTGACTACTTATCGATAATTGACACAAATCAAAGCATTGTTAGGTGGTTGCTCGCGACTTTGGCACCGGAGTCGGCCTTGAAAGCAAAATCACATTTGGAATTTCTCATGACTAGTTGCATCAAAATGCTAGCTTGGCATTGACATCATTTCATGTAGCATAGGGATTATCTTGCTTGACTCCTTTCTAGGGTTAGCTTCAAAGGCGATTTCTAGGGTTCAATTCGACTCCTTGATAGGTCATTTGAGGTGTGGGGTCCACTGTCGGTGAAAATGGTCATATGGATGACTCATCGGATAGGCTATGCTATTAAGTTCATCTACAAGGGGCGCGGGTGGGTCCCACTTGTCGGAAAAATATAATCAAATGGTGACCCATCGGAGATTTTCTCTCTCCTAAATCTCCAGGGTCGGCCACCTCGAATGAGTAGGAGGTGGTGGAGTATTTATATCCTCGTCTTTCACCATATTATTCCATTGTGGGATTAATGCTTAACCTCTGTTCGGGTTGGTTAGCTCTCTTAGCAAAATAGGCTAGGTCCATGTCGTTGGAGTTTGCTCATAAGGAGCTACCATGTGGGTCCCACTTGTCGAAAAAGATATAATCACATGGTGACACCCAGAGGTCTCCTCTCTCCCTCGATCTTCTTGGGTGTCACTCATGCTTTGAGTGGATAGAGAATAGCGGGGTATTTATACTCTTCACTTCATGCCCAACATTCCATTGTGGGACTAATGGATTTGTTCGGGGTTATGCGACGACCTCTCTGATCGGTGGGCCACCTTTCCACTTTGCTCTCTCTCTTCTTCCCCTTTCTTATGATTTTATCATCAATTTATTTCATTTATTCATCCATTCATCCTTGAAACCTTTCAAGGGTAAACAAAGAGCCACCCACCAAGACGAGCCTTGAATGCTCGAAAGGCTTGTCTCGGTGCATTATCCCTTATTATTCATCACTTCATTTCTCATGACGTCTTCTTTTCTTCGGGTATTGTAGTTTCATCTCATGACGCCATTCCGCGTCGCCCTTTGAGTCATTATCATTCTTTCTACGAGGATCCTAGCGATTGGACTCCTCTCGTCTCGACCATCCGAGCGACTCCTGTCTACCGCGAGGCGGCGGTTTATTCTTCGGGGATGATCGGCCTCGCGACATCATGCCCCTTCGGCCCTTTGGCGTTGCTTCTACGACTCCTTTGACACATATCTGGGCAAGGAGATTATCGACGGGGAGGCTCACGGATGGACTACTTTTCCCTTCATCACTCCCTTGGAGTGCCATGGATATCGGCTAGAGTGGACCGTATGTGCTCATGCGGGAGGGGACTCTGCTCGGGCGGCGGGATATATGACTCGGTTTTCTTGTCGATGTTTCATTATCATATCGACACACCACGGCTACGGGCCTTTTGTGAGCGGTGGAACTATTCTACCAACACTCTGTTCATCGACGATCGGGAGGCGACTCCGACCTCCCAGAGATACGACGATTGGCCAGGGCTGCCGATCTTCGGTCATTTCTATGATGAGTTCATGGTCTCACCCGCTGACTCGGGAGACTTCACTCGATTTCCACCTTCTTTGCATAGGACTTATGAGATTTATCATCATTTACGGAGGGGGCATCCCGGAGTTCCGTTCAGACATTGGATCGCCTATTTCACCGATCGGGTCCATACTCGCCCTACGGGTTTGGCTTCCACCAGAGATCCATTCGGCACAGGTCGGCTCGAGATTCATCATGACGGCCCTATCCCATCTCGGGATACCCTATGTTCACATGACGTGGATCGGGAGACTTATTTGACGACTTTCATCTCTTGGTGGATTTGCTATTTCTTATTGCCTAGCTCCCCGCATACACCATTCGGCCTTCGGTGTTTGTTATGGCGAGCACGATCGATCGCGCGTGGCGACGGGATTTCTTTGGCGGGTGCTGTCTTGGCCAACATTTATAGGTGCCTCCGTGGTCGACTTCATCTCGTAGTCCTTCACGGTGCCGGGGGCGATCCGTGGCATCGATTAGTGGATGGCTTCATTTACACTTGTCGGCTCATATGATCCCGGCATGGCGGTCACGCTACGAGATCGTCTACCCTTATTGAGTGACTTAGGCGGGGTGCGGCCCGGCTTCATTGACTCGGAGGCTGCCGGTATAGATTCTTCGAGAGTCGAGACCATCTACGCTTCTCCCGAGACGGATCGGTGGCCGTGGGACATCTAGGGTTGCGACGGGATGGTGATTGACGGCGAGTTCCCTCTTCGACTCTTCTAGCATTCGAGCCGGGCTATTGATTTGGAGCACTGATCGGTATTCGTCGGGGCTTTCTTCCTCTCGAGATTGGCGATTATATGTTCATCGAGCCTATTTGCCACATCGATGCGCACATCGGTTTGGCTTGGACCGGGATATTCCGGCGCCTCTTCTCCGCCCTATATCATTGGCGGCGGCCGATTTGGAGGGTATCGGATGGTGCTACACTCACCTCTTCCGACTAGGCACGGGCACTCGCTATCGAGATGGTATCCACCTCTAGGACTTCCACCTTCACGAGGCGTTATCGGCGGTGGTATTATGAGACCATTCGCTCTTACCGATCGTATACTCCTCCGGTGGTCGTCGGAGTACATGTCCGCGAGATGGTCGGCCTACATTAGATGGCACCGTTTCGCGTGATCGCGACCCTTTCCGGCCCTTGCGCGAGAGCACTGTCGACTTTCAGGGTTTAGACAGCCGATTTTCTCGTGTTCCTGTTAGGACCATTCTTACAGGTACACTTCATTATCCCTTTAGGTTATTTTCTTTTGATAAGCCCTATCTCATTTCAACCAATTCTCTTTTGATTCAGAGTTGGCTTACGAGTATGATCACGCGGAGCCCGGGTTCTCGGTCCCTCGTCCACGAGTAGTTGACGTTCATTCTCAGCCACACGTCGAGCCACCGGCTCCAGCTACCATGGGGAGAGATCGAGACGGCGCCTCTCAGCCGTCTTCTCCATCTTCTTTTCCTTCTCCCACTCCGGGTGATTTTCTTTACTGGCTCGCCTATCCTTATTCGGGCGCACTTCATTTATATTTCTGATTAGGGTTTATTTTTCAGCTCATGGGACATCTCCTGTGGAGGCTACCGAGACGATATCGTAGCGGATTTATCGGCGCTGCGAGCACTCTTTGCTATTCCGGGGTTTTGCACCGACCTTGCCGTCGCGAGGTTCGTGTGCTTCATTTAATACCTAGTTGCCGGCATGCACTAGTATTTTCATTCTTACATGTATATTTTACGACTACGAGGCCGATGACATGGCATCTCCACACCGTTCGGAGCCTTTCTTTCATGACGGTCTGCTTCACCGTCGATTTTATTGGTGCCTACGGGGATGGTGACTCGTTCGATGTGGTTTTGGGGCCGGTGCTCACTCTTGCACGACCGAGAGGAGGCTTCTTTAGAGCGGGGGAGTCCGTTGGGTGTCGTGCCGCGAGCGACGAGCCATTATTGATTGAGGAGGGCCATCTCATGCTTCTTCATCTCCCGACGGGCGACCTCTCTCATGGCCACGGATAGCGAGTCTCGGCGAGCGGGTTGCGGTCGATTATGACTCGAGTTGGATGAGAGTTGGGCGGTGGAGCGGTATTCCACGGCCCGAGAGAGGGTTCCGGTTAGCGAGGTCTCGCCGAGCCTCATGCTTCTTCCGGTACTTTATATTTCCTTTATCATTTACCCGTATTTTACTTTTCCATGTACTCATTCTTTTTATTTTATTTTGTAGCGGGTCTAATGCACTGCGGTCCTCCCGAGGCGGCCAGACATCCCTATTCACGACTCGGTCCTTTGTCTCGGGCGACGAGGCGATAGGTTAGATCTTTTCTTCCTTCTATTTCTTCTTTGGTTATAACAATTCGTCTAACCCATTTATTTTACTTGCGGATGTTTCATCGAGGATGTGCGGCTCGCCTTGGCCGCGGGGGGATGCACTCAGAGATACCTTCTTCGGAGGTTACCCTCTAGATTTTGAGGTCCTGGACTCTCTGCCCGACGGCTTCTCTTTTGACTGGTATGGGCTGATGCGGGATACCATCGCGCCAGCTCTACTCATTGCACCTCGTCTCGAGAGTACTTTCATTTCTAGGAGGTGTGAGGAGCTGCTCAGGGATTACCAGGATGCGAGCTCTCTCGTTTATCAGCACGAGTTGGAGATTCATGAGCTACGCAGGCATTTGGAGGCGCTCGACTCCGCTACCTTCGGCGGCTCTCTTCTTGTGCCACTCTCCGCTCCATGGGAGTTAGTGGTGGGCCCGCTCGGCTTGCTCGTGCAGGAGCTAGAGGACCACAGATCATCGGTGGAGGGCTTCTCCCGACATCTAGCGGGACGTCTCCCAGAGCTGCAGATTCACACGAGCGTCCGGGATAGTGCCTTCGCTCAGTTCTTGGACTTCGAGGCAGCTTCGGAGGAGGATAGGCACTCCCTCCATACTCATTTAGAGACTATTAGTACTGTGCTATTAGAGTTGGAGTCCCGCTTTTTGGGCCCATAGACTGCACTTTCTATTTCTTCTTTTCTCCTTTTCTTTTTGCCATACTTGATATAGGATGTATTGACATTTATCATTTTGATCTCTTGTTGTGGATGATGCTTGCCTTTATTATTATCCTTTCGTCGCTTCCTCTGCGTAGCGGGAAGTATTCTATTGATTTCATGTTGTGCACCTCCAATCTTATTTGCAAAAGCGCCCTATTACAACTGCTTCGCAGTGCCTAAAATAAAAGGAAAATCTTACAACATCCTATTACATTGATTCTATACATCATTTCTCTTTATTTATGGTAACACAAAACTCAAGTAACCGTGGTATTTTACGGATACTAGAACACATGTCTGTATTGACCTCTAGGCGGGTCTGAGAATAAACCGTTTATCCCTTTATTACGATGGATAAACTTACCGGTATCAATTGGATTATGGATGCAATTGATAACACCATTTTGTGGATGCTTCTTATATATTTAATTGACATTTATTTTGTGGAAGCTCACCCACTCTCCCCTCATTCGTGCAGTTACGTGCTAAAGTGGAAACTCACATTCACTCATCTCCACTCAATTTGTTTTGTGGGGGTACTACCCTCAAACATCCATCACGCATCCCCTGCGAGACGGGCTTTCATCGGGTAAGTCCGCTCTCCATGACTGAGTCACTTCTTTAAGCGAATTACTTTATTTGACACGAATGTCGGGCAAAAGCGTAAACCCTTAATCGACCCCTCCATGATCTATTTTGGGATTAGAAACGGATCACCTCCTTGGGCGTGTGGTACTTTTGCGGATGAATGTACCCAACTGTTTTTTATATTTTAGCTACCCTCAAACATCCATCACGCATCCCTGCGAGACAGGGCTTTCATCGGGTAGGTCCGCTCTCCATGACTGAGTCATTTCTTTAAGCGAGCGCTTTGTTTAACATGAAATGTCGGGTACAAGCGTAAACCCTTAATCTGACCCCTCCATGATATGTCGTGGGATTATGACACACCATTTCTTCGGGCGTGTGGTGCTTTTACGGATGAATGCACCCAACCTGGCTTTGTATAACACTCGTGGTGTCGGGGACAAAGGTGGCAACCCCTTATTGAAAATGTTTTATTATTTTTATTTATTTTTATTTTTATTTTTATGAGCAGGAAAGTAGGTTTTTATTGTTTTACATATATATCCTTTTATTTTATCAGAAGAGGGCAAATTTTTGTTATTAGTGATACATGCTACTAATAATACGAGAGTTATTTATTTACATGCCCTCAGAAGTGACTATTTGCTAGCCACCAATTTGCTCGACCTATCCCTCGCTGGCGCGCGCGCGACCAATATGAGCAACTTTCGTCATTGGGCAACGAGATAGTTTGAGGGACAAGCTGCAAACCACTGCCCATTTTGTGTTTATTACGTATCAAATGGACAAACCCGGTGGTATTTGTATTGTGAGCCCAAACACCAAAGCTCTCGCCTTACATTCTCGCGTGGTTTTGGCGTTGTATTCCCTTATTCTATTTTTTATTTTGTTATAGGGCTAAATGTATTTGTGTGGTTTTGGATTTTTAGATGCATTCTATTTACAGATGCACAAGTAGGGTTTTTGTGATTTTTATGCAAAAGTGGAGGTTAGACATGGGTTTGTGTTTCGTGCACGTGTGTGTAAGCGAACACTTATTCCCTCCTTATTTATTTACAATAGATACTACTCGGTTGGCCCTCTCAGGGCTAGGTGTAGTACTTCTTCGAGATATCGCCCATTAATCGGTGGCATGGGCCTTTCACCTTCATGGTCTATGAGTTGGTATGCGCGCCCCGTATACCTTCTCAATTACGTATGGCCCTTCCCGATTCGGAGAGAATTTTGGGCGATGTGCCGCCAATGATCGGCCTCTTGAGGACAAGAACAAGCTCCCCTTGTTGAAATGCCCTGACTCGCGCCATCTTATCATATGCCCTTGCCATTTTTGCCTGATATATTTCAAGGTTCTGCTGGGCTATCAATCTCTTTTCGTCCATGGCATCCAACTCGTCCAGTCTAAGTTGCTGGCATTCGTCCATGGTCATATCATTTTGCACGACCCACCCGCAATGACGGTAATTCCACCTCAAGAGGAGAACGGCTTCAACCCCAAAAGCCGAGAGAATACGGGGTAGCTTGCGTAGGCGTTCGGTATGTGGTTCGATAAGCCCATAATGCCTCCTGTGTAGACGATTATCCCGGTCTCGTTGGTTGCGTCCACGGTCTTTTTCATAATGTTGATCGGGGTTTTGTTAAAGGCTTCGGCCGGCCATTGGCTCTCGGATTATAAATGGACGAGAATCTCCAATCAATATTAAATTGCTCGCGGGCATAGACTTTGGAACTCTTGAAGGCCGTCCGTTATCGGATATTATCCGTTGTGGTGTCCGAATCGGTAGAGGATGTGCGTCTTGAAGAACTTAACCACATCGGACGCTTTAACTTCTTTGAGTGGGATGGCTTCGGCCCGTTTTGTAAAGTAATCTGTCGCGCGGATAAACCGGTGACCTCTCGACGTTGGAGGGTCTATGGGCCCCACTATATCTCGTGCCCCACATATTAAATGGCCGGGATGCTACCGTGGGGTGCAACGGGTTTGGCGCTTGATGTATAAAAGGGCCGTGTATCGGCACATGCGGCACTTCTTTGCGTGCTCTTCACAATCGGCCACCATCGTGGGCCATAATACCCCATTCGCTTGATCTTCAACTTCATTTTTGGCCCAGGACGATGTGCTCGCATAGCCCGGAATGAACTTCTTTCACAACCCGTTCGGCTTCAGGCCTTGATACACATCTTAGCCATAACTGATCATAAGACCTACGGTATAGCGTATTGCCCACATATGCATACCGTAGTACCCGCTTTCTTAGTTGATCAGCGATTCTTTTATCTTTGGAGAGGGTGCCATGCCGGAAATATTCGATGAACGGCTGTCTCCAATCATCGTCTTCAGTTATCATTGCTTCTTGGCATTCTACTTTTTCTAGCCCAGCATTTTCATTATTCACCTTATCTGTTGTTTGACACAATGATAATGGCCTCCTATCGGACGATGATGTGGATTTCCTCGCTCTGTTGGTTCACCCAGCTCCTTGGCGAGTTTGGCCAACGCATCTGCTTCACCATTCACAGCCCTCGTGACCTTCTCGATGGACACGTACGGGATTTTCTTCATTAATTCCATGGCCTTTCGGTGATATTGTATTAGTTCCGGCTTCAAGACCTTGTATTCGCCAATTATTTGATTTATTATCAGTGTGAATCCCCAAAGATACGCACAGCCTTGATTTCCAGCTCCAATGATAGCTCTAGTCCTGCTATAAGTGCCTCATACTCGCTTCATTATTTGTACATGGTTCGGCTTAAAGCCGAGAAATGCCGTATTATCCCGCCTTCCGGGGTTACGAAGACTAGTCCTGCGCCAGCTCGCACAGTTGGGACTCCCGGGCCCGCGATCGGCTTGATTGAAGAAGCACCATCAAAGTACATCTCCCATATAGGACTTCCTTCTTCAATATGTAGAGTTTCCTCGTCAGGAAAGTCGCATTTTAATGGGGAGTCATCTTGGATCGGGTGTGCAGCCAGGAAATCTGCTAGCGCCTGCCCCTTTATTGCCTTTTGCGGTGTATAGGTGATGTCGAACTCGGTAAGAATGATAGCCTTGTGGATGATAGTCTTCCCTTTGAGACGCTCTACCTTTGCCGGCACAACAAAGGTCTTTAGGGTTTGGATGTGGTTCACCTCCCTTGGTATAAGGTCTTTAAAATGCCTTTCGGGAACCACAGTAATCTCCAGCGCTGCCATCTCTTCTTCTATCTCAATGTTCATGACTGAGTTGGAGCGGTAGATTTCTTTGATCGGCTTACGTCTCGCAACCTTAGGTTTGCTAGGTACGGGAGTGTGAGAGATCGTATAAGCCACCCCTTTGCCCTTGTTATTCAGGTTATGCGGAGCTGGGTCTTGTTGAAAGCTCTTCGGGAGTTGGATCGTCCCGTTTCTGTGCCCTTCTTCTATGAGGTCTTTGAATACCCAAAGATTCTTCAATTGTATGGCCCAAGATACGATGATAAGGGCGAGATTCGCCTTCACCGCTCTCTATGTCTCGGGTCTTTTACGGACGGGGAGTGTTAATCCGCTCTTTTAGGGCCCGCTCAAATATCCGAGTTTGTTTTATTTTTCGTAAAAGAGTATGGTTTACTCTTCTTGACCTTGAGGGTTTGCATGACGTCGACCGCTTGGCTTTCGTTTCTTCCCCTTTGATTCATCTACTATGACAATTACCCGTTTGCCGCTATCGGGTGCTTGCCTTTCGGGGGTCCCGGAACGGGGTTCGCTCGTCACCTCCTTGAGTAGCTCGAGTTATAGATCGCGGTTTGCGGTTTTCAATCATTATCATGATTTCATTGTGTTGCACTTTAATATCCCGCATCACTTCCCATTGTTCGACACACTCTCTCTCCTCGTTATTTTCAACTTGGTGCCTTATTTCATCGATCGCATTCCGACGCGACCTTCAAAATTTTCCCGCCATGAGCGTTCTTCGTTTATAGGCCTCGGCTAACCGGGTTATCCCTTCCGCTACGGGTCCCGTGTTGATCATATATGACTCCTCACTTTCATTATCTGTTTCGGGCCCTTTATATGGCTTCTTGAGGATGTGATAGATGATTTCTTCGTCAGATTCCTCTTCCCAGGGTTGACGATCATGGCCAGACTCTTCTCCCGAGGTGGTATCGCCCGAGTTGTTAGAATCTTCGGAGTCTTCTCCCGAAGTTGCCTCTATGATCTGAATTTGAGGGGTGTTGGCAGGTTTAAAATTGAAAATGACCTCCTCTTCAGAATCACTTGCATTGATTTCGCTCGGCTTTATTTGGGCTTTATACGCAGCCACCTGTTTGAAGCGGAAGGCTGCTTCTTCACCCGACTTTCTTCCGGGTCTTTGGGTTCGAGCACCTCGGGGTTTAATATTAAATTTGACCTCTTCTTCTTCTCCGGATGAGGTATCAAATTTAGGGCCTTTGTTGAAGGGTTTCTGACCTGCTTTTGCCATTGGCCGGCTCGGCGCCACAGCGGATTTAGGCAGAAAGTACTGGGCGTCATTGAATTTAATCTCATGCACCCCGAATGGCTTGACATCCCCGTCAATTCTCTTTTTGCTTACCATTCTCAATATATTTCGAGGCACGGTGCGAGTAGAAGGTATGACCTGATTACTATGAAGCCACGGGCGACCCAGCAACGCCCGATAAGAGGTTTCGGCGTCAATGACATAGAATTTAGTAGGCGCTTTTAGGCTTCCGCATTGCGGGTTCGAGTTATAGCTCCCAGGGCCTTTTGGGAGTTTTGATTAAAGCCATGAATAATCACCTTTTCATCAGATAGATTCTTTACGTCTAAGGTGATGGTCTTTAGGGTTTTAAGCGGCATAATATTGATCGAAGACCCTGCGTCGACCAAGATGCGGCCAATCTTTTGCCCTCCGAGCTTCCGTAATGTATAGCGGGCGATTGTGGTCAACGGTGCCTATTAGGAGGTCGTCGTCGTGAAATTTATACGGGCGGCCCGTTTGGCGGTGAATAGGGCTTCTTGCATATTTTGCTCGACAAAGTATGACTTGTACTTCTCGGGATCTTGCAAGGCCTGAATTAGTACCTCCCTTAGGTCTTGTGACATCATCAACGCGTCGAATATGCTTAATAGCGCTGGAATCTTACGCAGATGTGCCAACACATTATATTCTTCGCCCGTCGACCGGGTCCTTTCTGGGTTCTTGCTTGGATTCTCGACCTCTTTACCTTTATTCGGGGTCTTATCCTTTCCTTTATCGGAATCCTTGGGAGCTGTCTCTCGGGTATATAAGTCCGGACCGGAGCACGGCTTTGCACTCTTCATTCTTGGTCCCAGAGGTGCTTGCTTCCCCTTCGTCATTCGGGAAGAACATCTCCTCTAATGTTGGCATATCTTCGTCGTGAGAAGAATATACCATGTTGCACGAAGCCCCCCAGATCTCTTCGCTTTCTTCTTTATTTATTTCTTCATCTACATTTTCTTCCTTTTGACCTAGGGTTAGCTTCTCCCAGTCTTCTTTAGAGATGAAGTGTTGAAGGGTGATCGCCTCGGGACTGCCTTGCTCATACTCTTCAATCTTGTTCTTTTTGGACTTGTTATTTCTATGCTTCTTTTTCTTCTTAAGAACCTGGTCTTGGCTCTGGTCCACCTTATAATATACCCTGGGTTTTGGTGGGACCACTGGCGTGATGTCGTCTTTCCATTTCATGCCGGGTTCTTTCTTAAGAGCTTTAAGCATTTTAATCGATTTCTTCGATAAGTGCGTAGTCCATTGCTCTTCTTGGTCTTCGCATGACTGGCCCGGGACTTTCTCTTCTTCATGAGAGATTGTGTTGGCCTGCTCATGGGCTGATGGGCTTTGCAAGAACCCTTTAGGTAAAGTAATTTCACCGTTTTTGTATGCCTTTTCGACCCAATCTTTGAAGACCCAGCAATCTTCAATTGAGTGCCCTATTATTCTGTGGTATGGGCAAAAGTTGGGTTCGTCCGATTTATCGGCATCTTCCGGCGTTTACTGGCCGGCAGGGTTAGGCCATTCTTCAGTGCCCCTCTGAAGATTTGGGCAACTTTATCTTTTCTGAAGGAGTACGGTCTAGATTTCTTTTGTTTAAGAGATTCAAAACTCCGTGAACTCCCTCCTGGATTGGGCCTGGGTCCCTTATTGTAATTGTTGCCATTTGTGCTACTGCTGCCGCCTTGGGTGTCTGCATTGGCAACCATCTTATCTTTCAACGAGGTGAATGCCACTTTAGTCTCGGCTCGGGCTCCTCGTTGTGGCCTATTATTCATAAAGCTCGGCATGGTATGCGGTGACATCCTTTCCATATTGGATACCGATCCGAGCAAGTCTTTGAATGTGTTGACCTTTGTCACACCCGAAGCATGCCCATCCACCCGTCAATGTTCTTCATGATTAGGTTGACGGCCTCATCTTCGATTAATGTGCGGTCGCATTTAATGCGAGGTTTCGCCATCTATTGATAAAATCTCATTGACTCCCCTTTCTTGGGTTTAGTGCTTGCCGGATCGGCTATGTTTATTTTGTCGAGATACCATGACAAATCGTGCCACTGAACGAGTCCGCCATCTCGTCCCAGTCCCGATCTTTGTTGTTCTCTAATGAATAATACCATTGGAAAGCGGTTCCCACCAAACTCTGAGGGAATTGTCTTAACAACAGTGCATCATTGCCGCCCGTGTTGCCGCACGAGGCTACAAAGTGGGCCAGGTGTTGTTCGGGGTTCAGGTCTTTATTGCCTTCCCCGGAGAAGGTCCTGAAGCGGGGATCACATACCCTTTAGGATATTCTTCTAAGTCGTATATGGCAGGGTATGGATGTCCACAGTTTTTAACGGGAGGGATAGCGTATCCACCTCCAGCTATTTGCATTTGCTGGGCAATCATGGCTTGAATCTCTTTCCGGGATATTCCCGTTGGTTCAGCCTCCACTTCTATGGTTCTATGTGGATGAGGTTTAGAATTGACGGGTTGTTTTCCCTTATGATTGCTTTTGGTACTGTGGACCCCTTCTTGACGGGAGCTACCAGCTTTGAAATTGGCGTCTTGTGATTCTTGCAACGACTTGACCGCCTTGATCAATTCTTCATTTTGCTTTAGCATGGTAGCGATTAACTCCCGTTGCCTAATCAGCTCTTCGTCCGTGCCTCGATGTGGCCTTTTAATATTTCTATTTCATCGATTGGCACTTCGGGACGTGTTTCAACGTCATCTTCATTATCGAAGAGATCAGGGTTTTCGTTGTGGTCTTCCCCTTCCCTGCTATTGCCTTCGGGGTTGACTCTCTTTGGGGGTCTCCCTTTTCTACCATTATTTTTGTTGGTATTGGTGACGTGAGCTTGATTAGGCGGAGACTGATCGTCTTGGGTCATATTCACCTCGAAGATCGGTGTCCTGATCGCATCGTAGCTTATGCTGATGGTGTTGACTGAGAAGTGCTCTTCATAGCGAGCGGTTCTTCTCTTCTTCTTCGTTTGGTCAGAGGCGGTTATTTTTAGATTATTGAGTGGTATTCTCGAGCCTAATCGGCTGAATACACTCTTCTGACCTAGACGGCTGAACACGCTCTCGGGCGGAGCGTTAGACTTGCCGGCCCTCCTGGGTTGGGCTTGAAACTGGGGTTTTGTTGGCTGGGAACCCTTCGGGACCCACACCTGCTGGGTGCTAGGTGTTACCTTTGGTATAGACCTCCTTGTGTTCGGAGTGGAGACAATGGCTTGTGGTTGAGCCATGCCTTGAGAATGATCGAGGCGGGAGACGTATTGTCTAGACCTAGCGTTTCTCACGCTCTTCCTCTGCTTGAGGGCCCTGTGAGCCTTGTAGATGGCTTCGCAGGGGCTTGAGACTTGTCTGGCGCGCGAGGCCTTTGAGTTAGGCGAGGTGTGGGCTTAGGCACCTCCCATGCACAGCGGAGCCGGCTTTGTGTGGCGAGTTCTTGGCCACTATGCGGAGGGCGTGAATTTGTTGGAGATCGGGATGGTGGCCTAGCCACCAGTGGTTACAGTATGCATCCAGGGCCCTCTTCCTGGATGCTTGAGAGTTGCGGGTAGTTTGGGCTGCGGCCGTTGGGGCTGTCTTCTTAGACGGTCGCCTTCTCCTCTTTGGGGAGGTAGTAGGAGAGGCCATGACGTTATTTGAGATCCCCTTGGGAGTCAGGGTGATCGAGTCCTCCTCCTCGTCCGGGATGGAGATCCGGACGGTTGCGGGAGTGATCGTGGCCACTGGAGCTGGGCCGTAGATGGTGAGTTCCTGCGGGATGGTCCCGAAGAACATGAAGAGCTTGCCCTCCGGGCTCTGTGCAGGAGTGACGGTGTAGGGAGCGAGGTTGAAATTTCCAAAGTATGCCATTTCCTGCAAAAACAAAAATACTTGAAAATCATTAGTCATTTTAGCACATAGAAGACCACTTGTATCTCTTAACTATTCTATTTGACTCTCTCTTTCAGAGATAAGAGGAGAATCTAGGTCCCACCGGGCGTGCCAGATCCTGTGCGACCCTTTTTCGCGCGCTCCGCACCGCCGCCGGGCGATGGGTTGCGGAAGAAGGACACGGAGATCCCTCCCGAGCGTGCATCTGCTGGGTGTCGGCCGATCTCGCCGTTTAGAGATATTTGGATGCACATTCGGGGGGTTTTTAGTGATTGTGAGTTCTTGTAGATTCGGTGGGCGCAAGCCCCCACCGTTAATTACCCCCGGGCTACGAACCTCGAGGCACCTCTCGGATCTTTGAAAGAGAGAAGCAAATAGTATAGTTAAGAGATGGGCAAGTGGTCGTCTAAGTTTATAAAAAGGGATCTACGGAAGATGAACCTACAAACAGATCGGTTCAATCTAGGGAAGACAAAACCTACAAACAGATCGGTTTTATCCTATGGGGACGAACCTACAAACAGACCGGTTCGAGTCCATGCCACCTCGAGATGTAACCTTACCAACGGACCGAGTTAATCTCTTCATAGGGGCTTAAGGTGAGTCTACATACGAGCCGACTCGACCTCTGTTGATCTAGAAGATAAACCTACAAACGACCAGGTTCAATCTTAACTAGTCAACAACCAATCACACAAAATACAACTCGAAGCGCCGAGCGGTTGATCTTGAGGTTGGTGAATCGGAGAAGGGTGGATGTGGCCCACGTGTTTCTTCTCACCGATCTTCTAGATCATGAATTCGTAGCACTAAGCCGATTCATAAACCTAGGAAACACAATTGCACACAATGTCAAACCCGAAGCGCCGGCCGTTCAACATTGAGGCATGTGTAAGTGAAGGAACCTACCTACGTAACGGTTCACATTCATCGTTTTGTGGATGAATCTACCTACGACCGATTCAATCTCACAGTCTCGGGAAATGAGTCAGGAGACAAACTCATCGACGGACGAGTTCAGTCTTGCCAGCTCAAATGGTCATGAATTACTTGTTCATGACACCGAGTCATTAAGATGTCACTTCGCTCGGACATCATAATGTTCTTCTTCTTCAAAGTCGACATATCTCTCCATGCTGATGTCGTGGCTTTGGTCATTCTTCAACGAGCGTCAAGATGTTCTTGTCTCAACTAATCATTCTACGTGTTGCATTTCTTGTGCAAAATTACTATGTTGCCCTACACCCCTTGTGTGAGCGTATTCAATCATGAGTTACTTGCTCATGGCAGCGAGTCATTAAGATGTCACCTATCTAGGACATCATAATGTTCTTCTTCTTCAGAGTCAACGTACATCTTCATGTTAATATCGCAGCTCTGGTTACTCTTCATCAAACATCAAGATGTTCCTGTCTCGACGTGTCTTTTCATGCTGCTATCAAAGCCTTATTCATCTCACGTTAAGATGTTCTTGTCTCAACGTATCTTATTATTCTTCATCAAGTGTCGAGATGTTCTTGTCTCGACGTATCTTATTATGCTTCATTAAGTGTCAAGATGTTCTTGTCTCAACATATCTTCTCATATTGCTGTTGAAGCCTTAATCATCTCACGTCAAGATGTTCCTGTCTCGACGTATCTTCTGTCGTTGCAACTTTATTTATCTTCCGTCAAGATGTTCTCGTCTTGACTAATCGTTCTAAATGTTATAACATATGTGCAAATATTTCTACGTGGCTCTACACTCCTTATGTGAGCATATTTATTCATTTTTAAAATGCACAAAGTCTATTATAATATCTTCCATTATTATAAAGATGCATTTATTATTATTATTATTATTACTTTATTATTATTATTATTATATTATTATTATATTCTTACTACTATTATTATTTTTTTATTATTATTATTTTTTTTATTTCTTAAACTCTATTTATCTATGTAGAAAATTATTTACAAAAATAATAGGGAAAAGGGGTTAGCTATTTAACTAGATTTTCATTTATATTTTTGGGATTTTTATAATAGCTAAAATAGTAAAATTTTATTTTTATTATTTCTAAACTCTAATTATTTTGTAGAAAATCACTTACAAAAATAATAGAAAGTAAAATGGCTATGATTTTTTATTAGTATTTTTAAAATGTTCATAATAGCTAAAGTAATAGGATTTTATTATGTAAGAATCATTTACAAAATTAAAAGGTGGTTAGCTATACTATTTTACCATTATTATTTTTATTATATATTTTTTATTTTTAATATCTATAATAGCTAAAAAGAAATCATTACTAATATTCTATCCTATTTATTATATTATTCATTATATCTATTTTTATTATTTCTATTTACTATCTATAGAAAAATATAAGATTTATTATTACTATTATTAGTTGAAAAATAGCTATAAGAGATGAAATTTATTATACTTTTACTACAACTATTATTTTTATTACATTTTATTCATCAAAAGTATATTTTTGTAGATTTGTATACAATTCATATTTATCATTCTTTATTATAAAAGAAAATGCATTTTACTATTTATTACCATGGTAATATATTTTTGTATATTTTGTGCTATTTATTTTTATTATTCTTTCAAAGAGAAAATATCAATATAATATCTATTATTTTTATTATTATTATTATATTTTTATTTATCAAAGAGTATAGCTAATCTCATCATTTATTATGGTGTATCACTATCATCATTATTATTTCATGAAAAATCACTTAAAAAATCACTAAAATATATCTAGTTATTATCTATGATTTTATTTGTATTTTTGGAATTTTTATAGTATTTAAAATGACAAGTCAAAGCTAGGTCAAATATACCAATATATGTGATGTATTTTGCTTTTAAATTGTTTTACCATGATTATATTTTTAAAACTGGAATATTATTGCACAGAAAAATAGTATGAAAAATAAGAAAATTTTAGAAACAAATTCGAGTCAATTTGGAGTTCAGGAACATTTTCAAATGATTTATTTATTAACTAGATTTGATTTTCTGTTATTAACTTAATGGGTTTTAATTAAAACGGGCCAGCTCTTATTATTTTTTGACTGGGCTTAATGCGTAATGGGCTAAACTTCTGTTATTATCCTTCTTTTATTTTCGTTGGGCCGAATTCTTCTATTATCATCTCCTTAATAACACGGGCCACAGGATCTACTTTGAGATTGGTGTTAACGATGATCAGAGGCTGAGATTGTTTCATTATACTTCTGTTTGCAAGCCCCGTTCGATTACTATTAGATCGGTGTAGATGTGCCAAGATCTGTGCCAAGTGCTTCTAAGTTCGTGCTACTGGATCGAACGTTGCGTCTTCTCCAACGTCTGCGCCGTGAACCCCTTCTCCCGGTGAAAGATCGAGCATGTAAATAGCGTCGTCTTATCTCATAGAGTGTGATTATCGTCTCGATCGGAGATCGATGCGGTAAAAGAGTGATGATGCTGTACTGTTTTCGGTACGAATGGTAATCCGATCTTGGTGATTATTTTTTATCGATTTCTTACCCAATTGATTGATAATTTCCACAATTCTTACATTGAAGCATGTCGCCTTGGTCTAATTAACACGTTCAAAGACTAATTTCACGCTGGGATTGTTCAATTAGCAACCGAGTTGGCTTATCAAATAGTACTACTTGGTACTGTTTACAAACTACAAGACAATCTTGATCATTCAAGTTTCATAAATGTCAAACACACATCCTCGACCTTTGTGCATTACCCTATGCCCTCTGTGTATTGATTCCACATGAATTGAGATAGCTAGCATGAATAATATACATCACTCAATTACTTCTAGCACAAACAAGAAATCCCAATTGACATTTACTTGAATTTGGATGATCAGTATTGCAATAGTATTGGGAGGGTTACACAAACCCTTCAACCAATTTCAATTATGCCTCTAATCCAATTGCTTTATCCAAATTGAACCCGGGAGGGTTACAAAAACCCTTTCAACCGAGATTTGAATAGCAATTCTACTGTTGTATAGCTTCAAAGAATGATTAGAGACAATAAAAGATAAGAAAGATAGGGAGGGAAGATAGGATTAGAAAAAGAAATGAAATTCCAAGAAATTCAACTCAGATTCTTTATTACCTTATCACTTACACTTTACAATGAACAATTACCTCAATTTTAATACTTCTGAGGATGAACTAGAGATGATTAAAGATCTGATCTTGATCAAGGGAATAAGAAATGGTTGATCTGATTTTGGCGCCTTTCTCTCTTTGGTGTTTCAATTGCTCTCTTTCTCTCACAAGGTATGTAGCTATCTCCTTCTAATTTCTAAATGCCCTCCTCTTCCTCAGTGTTAACAGAAGGTTTATATAGACATTTTGCTTAATTGTGATTGGTTCCATCATTAGTGGCCGGATTATGCTTCTCAATTAATCTCATCCCTTGATTGCTTCTTATTCAATGGTTAGGATCAAATTGTGTTTCTTTTCAGCTAATCCATTGACTTGAGTCAACCCTTGACAGTTCTAGGTTGTTAGAGTCAGTTAAATCTTCTTTCTATTTACTCCTTTGCCACTCACCCCTATCACTCGGGTCTCCCATGTTTCCAGAGTCTTCTAGAACATTCTAAGCACTTGATCACTCCCGCATATTCCCTATATAACCTCCAAGTCCTTGTAATTTCAATTAATCGATTTGAAAGTTCATTTCTTCTCTCAAGCCCCATAATCGGCCTATCCATTCAATCATCACCTTTCTTTCATCTGCCCTTCCAATTGACAGCTTGTTCAACCTCTCCTTACCCCCTGGAGTCGATCTAGCATCCCTGCCTAGTCAATTGAGCATTATTCCACTGAGTTCAAGCACCCATGCCCACTACGGTTTGTGAATCGGTGGAACATCGACCTAGAGGCTTCAAACATTCACCCTGGCTCTTGCCTTAGCGTCGTGTATGTAAAAGAAGTGAGCTTGCATGATCAATTGAACTCACAAGCATTTGCAAAGGTAATTTCCATTTTTAAGCCGATCAATTGCTTCTGTCCAATGCTATCTCTTCTCTTGCTAATTCCTTCAATTGACTGCTTGAATGAGATCTCAATAGTGTCTGGAAGCCTCTGTGAAGAAGGATCGGAGTAAGGCATCGTGTAGACTCGTCTCCCATTGATGGCACCTTCACAGTCGGGCGGGAGGAAGAGGAAGAGAGGAAGAAGAGAATGGGACGAGGGAGGATCATCTTCGGCCGCGCGCGGTGCATGTGAGCCAACACTCCCAGCAGTGCAAAGTCAGAGAGAGGAGACGCATGGGCCAGGTACACACTTCATTCTTCGTTAGATTTAAATTTCTTACTGTGAATGTGCATAGACATGGTGTATGTCTGCTAGTGTGTGCTATACTCTCATAAACACGACATATGGGCCCCATGTGTAAGCATCGAGTCTCGGCCCATTAGTCTAGTTATGGATTAGTTAATCCCTTGCTTAGGTTTAATTGATCTGACTTGGCACATCCTGATAGGTCCACTTGTTTAATCAATCTATTAATCATCTGTTATAGTATGCTGAGGTGGCTCTGTAGTGTGGTGCCATGTGTCACCTCTGGGGTCTGTGTTACCTAGGTGGACCAATAACATGCAGCCATGTGGCAATAGGTTTAGTATGATCTGCTGAGGTGTTCTGCTATCAGATTGCCATGTGGCATATGGGGAGTGAGGTGTGCTGCTGTGGTGCTGCCATGTGGTAAGTGTAGAGATGAGGTGGGCCTGTCAGGTAGAGCCATGTGGCACTGGGGTAGTGAGGTGGCCTCCTCTGGCTGTGCCGTGTGGCATAAGGTTGGGTTAAGTGGACCTCTGGTGTGGTGCCATGTGGCACTAGGGTGGTGAGGTGGCCCACTGGCTGTCTGCCACGTGGCACTAAGGTGGGGCCCACCTGTCAGTGACTCATACCAGGGTGGGGCCCACTTGCTGACATGGCCCAATGAGAGGCTGCCACGTGGCACTAAGGTGGGGCCCACCTGTCAGTGACTCATACCAGGGTGGGGCCCACTTGCTGACATGGCCCAATGAGAGGCTGCCACGTGGCACACCCTCTCTCTTCGATTATTTTATACCTCCTGTGTTTCTTATACCCGGTTGTACCCGTAGTTTCTTGTTATCCCCAACTTGCACCCAGAATTGCTCTGATCAAATCTCAGCCTTTGATTAATTCATTTATTCTGCCTTTATTTTCCCTGAATTTATTTTAATAGCTCCACTTATCCAAAAATCATGAAAATTTCACCAAAAATCCCTAAAATCATGATGATCATCCCTGTAATTTTTAATTCCATTTTTACCCCTCCTTCTCTGGATTAAAAATTCTTTTATTCATAAAACCCTATTATTCTTTATGAATTAATCCCTGATCTCAATTATAGCTCAATGTCTCTCGCGAATTATCTCTCTCTTGCAGAAACCACCCTAACTAAATACCAATTAGACTTATATTGATATCCATTAGGGCTTGATTTGATCAAATGCTGACTACTTATCAGCAATTAATACAAATCTAGACTTGATCAGGTGGTTGCTCCCAGCTTTGGCACTGATCGGTCTTGTGAAATTGACTTTCAATCCCTTAACATGAGGGTGACTTGGTCAAAGAACCGACTACTTATCGATAATTGACACAAATCAAAGCATTGTTAGGTGGTTGCTCGCGACTTTGGCACCAGTCGGCCTTGAAAGCAAAATCACATTTGGAATTTCTCATGACTAGTTGCATCAAAATGCTAGCTTGGCATTGACATCATTTCATGTAGCATAGGGATTATCTTTGCTTGACCTCCTTTCTAGGGTTAGCTTCAAAGGCAGATTTCTAGGGTTCAATTCTGACTCCTTCAATAGGTCACTGAGGTGTGGGGTCCACCTGTCAGTGAAAATGGTCATATGGATGACTCATCAGATAGGCTATGCTATTAAGTTCATCTACAAGGGGCTGCCAGGTGGGTCCCACTTGTCGAAAAAAATATAATCAAATGGCTGACCCATCAGGAGATTTTCTCTCTCCTAAATCTCCCGAGGGTCAGCCACCTCGAATGAGTAGGAGGTGGTGGAGTATTTATATCCTCGTCTTTCACCATATTATTCCATTGTGGGATTAATGCTTAACCTCTGTTCCGGGTTGGTTAGCTCTCTTAGCAAAATAGGCTAGGTCCATGTCGTTGGAGAGTCGCTCATAAGGGACTGCCATGTGGGTCCCACTTGTCGAAAAAGATATAATCACATGGTGACACCCAAGAGGTCTCCTCTCTCCTCGATCTTCTTGGGTGTCACTCATGCGAGTGGATAGAATCGCCGAAAATGAGCCCGAGAGCGTAAAACATGAAAACAGGAGCCTACGCCCTCCGCACCGCCAAAAAAAGAGTCCGGGAGCATAAAACATGAAAACGGGACGCGACACACTCGGTACTGCCGAAAATGAGTGCGGGGACGCAGAACATGAAAACGGGACCTGACGCCCTCGGAACCGCCGAAAACGTCTCCGGGAGCGCAAAACATGAAAACGGGACATGACGCCCTCGGTACTGCCGAAAACGAGTCCGGGAGCGCAAAACATGAAAACGAGACATGACGCCCTCGGTACCGCCGAAAACAAGTACGAGTGCACAAAACCTGAAAAAAGGATCTGACGCCCTCCGCACCGCCGAAAACGTGTCTGGGAGCGCAATACATGAAAATGGGACCCGACGCCATCGGTATCGCCGAAAACGAGTCCGGGCGCGCAAAATATGAAAACGAGATCTGACGCCCTCGGTACCACCCAAAACGAGTCGGGAGTGCAAAACATGAAAACGAAACCCGACGCCCTCGCTACCGTCGAAAACGAGTCGGGAGCGCAAAACATGAAAGCGGGACCCGACGCCCTTGCTATCGTCGAATACGAGTCCGGGAGCGCAAAACATGAAAACGAGACCCGACGCCCTCGGTACCGCCGAAAATGAGTGCGGGGACGCAAAACATGAAAACGGGACCCGACGACCTCGGAACCGCCGAAAACGAGTCCGGCGGCGCAAAACATGAAAACGGGAACCGACGCCCTCGGTACCGCTGAAAATGAGTGCGGGGACGCATAACATGACAACGGGACCCGACGCCCTCGGAACCGCCGAAAACAAGTACAGACGCGCAAAACCTTAAAACAGGATTTGACGCCCTCCGCACCGCCGAAAACGTGTTTGGGAGCGCAATACATTAAAACGGGACCCGATGCCATCGGTACCGCCGAAAATGAGTTCGGACGCGCAAAACATGAAAACGGGAGTTGACGCCCACGCTACCGCCGAAAACGAGTCCGGGAGCGCATAACGTGAAAACGGGACCCGATGCCCTCGATACCGCCGAAAATGAGTACGGTGACGCAAAACATGAAAACGGGAACCAACGATCTCGGAATCGCCGAAAATGAGTCCGGGAGTGCAAAACATGAAAATGGGACTCGACGCGCACCGCACCGTCGAAAAAGTGTTCGGGATGGCAATACATGAAAACGGGAGCGGACGCCGTCGCTACCGCCGAAAATGAATTTGGGCGTGCAAAACATGAAAACGGGACACGACGCCCTGGGTACCGCTGAAAATGAGTCCGAGAGCGCAAAACAAGAAAACGGTACACTCGACACCCTCGCATGCCGCCGAAAACGAGTACGGGGACGCAAAACATGAAAATGGGACCGGACGCCCTCGGAAACGCCGAAAATGAGTCCGGGAGCGCAAAATATGAGAAACAGGACCCTACGCCCTCCGCACCGCCGCTAACGTTTCCGGGAGCGCAAAACATGAAATCGGGACCCGACGCCGTCGGTACCGCTGAAAATGAGTTTGGGCGCGCAAAACATAAAAATGTTACCTGACGCCTTCGGTACCGCTGAAAACGAGCTCGGGCACGTAAAATATCAAAACGGGACCTGACACCCTCGCTACCGCCGAAAACGAGTACGGGGACGCAAAACATAAAAACGAGACTCAACGCCCTTGATACCACCTAAAATAGTTTTGGGAGAGCAAAACATGAAAACTGGGCCCGGCGACTTTGGAATCGCCGAAAATGAGTCCGGGAGCGCAAAACATTAAAACAGACCTAATGCTCTCGATACCGCCCAAAATGATTCTAGGAGCGCAAAACATGAAAACGGGAGCCGACGTCCTCGGTACTGCCGAAAACGAGTCCAGGAGAGCAAAACATGAAAACGAGAGCCGACGCCCTCGCTACCGACAAAAATGAGTATGGGCACGCAAAACATGAAAACGGGACCCGACGCCCTCGGAACCACCGAAAACGAGTCCGGGAGCGCAAAACATGAAAACGGGACCCGACGCTCTCCGCACCGCCGAAAACGTGTCCGGGAGCACAAAACATGAAAACGGGACCTGACGCCGTCGGTACCGCCGAAAACGAGTTTGGGCGCGCAAAACATGAAAACCGGACCCGACGACCTCGGTACCGCCAAAAATGAGTCCGGGCACGCAAAATATGAAAACGTGACCTGACGCCCTCGGTCGCCCGAAACGAGTTCGTGAGGGCAAAATATGAAAACGGGACCCGACGCCCTCGCTACCGTCGAAAATGAGTACGGGAGCGCAAAACATGAAAACGGGACCCGACGCCCTCGCTACCGTCGAAAACGAGTCCGGAAGCGCAAAATATGAAAACGGGACCCGACGCCCTCGCTACCGTCGAAAACAAGTACGGGAGCGCAAAACATGAAAACGGGACCCGACGCCCTCGCTACCGTCGGAAACGAGTCCGGAAGCGCAAAATATGAAAACGGGACCCGACGCCCTCGTTACCGCCGAAAATAAGAACGGGCGCGCAAAACTTGAAAATATGATCTGACGCCCTCCGCACCGCCGAAAACGTGTCTGGGAGCGCAATACATGAAAAACGGGACTCGACGCCATCGTTACCGCCGAAAATGAGTTCGGCTGCGCAAAACATGACAACGGGAGCCGACGCCTACGTTACCGCCGAAAACGAGTCCGGGAGCATAAAACATGAAAATAGGAGCTTACGCCCTCCGTACTGCCATAAACAAGTCCGGTAGCGCAAAATATGAATACTACGAGCGAACACCCTTGGCACCGCCGAAAACGAGTCCGAGCGCGCAAAATATAAAAACGGGATCCGACGCTCTCGGTACGGCCGAAAACGAGTGTAGGGACGCAAAACATGAAAACGAGACCCGACGCCCTTAGAACCGCCGAAAAAGAGTTCGGGAGCGCAAAACATGAAAACGGGATCCGACGCCCTCCGCACCGCCGCAAAAGGTGTCCGAGAATGACAATATGAAAACGGGACCCAACACCGTCGGTATCGCCGAAAATGAGTTAGGGCGCGCAAAACCTGAAAACGGGAGCCGACGCCCCGCACGCCGAAAACGAGTCTGGGAGCGCAAAACATGAAAACAGGAGCCTACGCCCTCCGCACCGCCCAAAACATGTCCGCAACGCAAGCAAGACATGAAAACAAAAGCAGACGCCCTCGATACCGCCGAAAACGAGTACGGGCGCGCAGAACATGAAAACGGGAGCCGTCGCCCACGGTACCGCCGAAAATGAGCCCGAGAGCGTAAAACATGAAAACAGGAGCCTACGCCCTCCGCACCGCCAAAAAAGAGTCTGGGAGCATAAAACATGAAAACGGGACGCGACACACTCGGTACCGCCGAAAACGAGTGCGGGGACGCAGAACATGAAAACGGAACCTGACGCCCTCGGAACCGCCGAAAACGTGTCCGGGAGCGCAAAACATGAAAACGGGACATGACGCCCTCGGTCCTGCCGAAAACGAGTCCGAGAGCGCAAAACATGAAAACAAGACATGACGCCCTCGGTACCGCCGAAAACAAGTACGAGCGCACAAAACCTGAAAAAAGGATCTGACGCCCTCCGCACCGCCGAAAACGTGTCAGGGAGCGCAATACATGAAAATGGGACCCGACGCCATCGGTACCGTCGAAAACGAGTCCGGGCGCGCAAAATATGAAAACGAGATCTGACGCCCTCGGTACCACCCAAAACGAGTCGGGAGTGCAAAACATGAAAACGGAACCCGACGCCCTCGCTACCGTCGAAAACTCAATACATTAAAACGGGACCCGATGCCATCGGTACCGCCGAAAATGAGTTCGGACGCGCAAAACATGAAAACGGGAGTTGACGCCCACGGTACCGCCGAAAACGAGTCCGGGAGCGCAAAACGTGAAAACGGGACCCGATGCCCTCGATACCGCCGAAAATGAGTAGGTGACGCAAAACATGAAAACGGGAACCAACGATCTCGGAATCGCCGAAAATGAGTCCGAGAGTGCAAAACATGAAAATGGGACTCGACGCGCACCGCACCGTCGAAAAAGTGTTCGGGATGGCAATACATGAAAACGGGAGCGGACGCCGTCGGTACCTCCGAAAATGAATTTGGGCGTGCAAAACATGAAAACGGGACACGACGCCCTGGCTACCGCTGAAAATGAGTCCGAGAGCGCAAAACAAGAAAACGGTACTTGACACCCTCGGTACCGCCGAAAACGAGTACGGGGACGCAAAACATGAAAATGGGACCGGACGCCCTCGGAAACGCCGAAAATGAGTCCGGGAGCGCAAAATATGAGAAACAGGACCCTACGCCCTCCGCACCGCCGCTAACGTTTCCGGGAGCGCAAAACATGAAATCGGGACCCGACGCCGTCGGTACCGCTGAAAATGAGTTTGGGCGCGCAAAACATAAAAATGTTACCTGACGCCTTCGGTACCGCTGAAAACGTGCTCGGGCACGTAAAATATCAAAACGGGACCTTACACCCTCGGTACCGCCGAAAACGAGTACGGGGACGCAAAACATAAAAACGAGACTCAACGCCCTTGATACCACCTAAAATAGTTTTGGGAGAGCAAAACATGAAAACTGGGCCCGGCGACTTTGGAATCGCCGAAAATGAGTCCGGGAGCGCAAAACATTAAAACAGACCTAATGCCCTCGATACCGCCCAAAATGATTCTAGGAGCGCAAAACATGAAAACGGGACCCGACGCCCTCGGTCCTGCCGAAAACGAGTCCAGGAGAGCAAAACATGAAAACGAGAGCCGACGCCCTCGGTACCGACAAAAATGAGTACGGGCACGCAAAACATGAAAACGGGACCCGACGCCCTCGGAACCACCGAAAACGAGTCCGGGAGCGCAAAACATGAAAACGGGACCCGACGCTCTCCGCACCGCCGAAAACGTGTCCGGGAGCACAAAACATGAAAACGGGACCCGACGCCTCGCTTCCGCCGAAAACCAGTTCGTGAGGGCAAAATATGAAAACGGGACCCGACGCCCTCGCTACCGTCGAAAACGAGTACGGGAGCGCAAAACATGAAAACGGGACCCGACACCCTCGCTACCGTCGAAAACGAGTCCGGAAGCGCAAAATATGAAAACGGGACCCGACGCCCTCGGTACCGCCGAAAATAAGAACGGGCGCGCAAAACTTGAAAATATGATCTGACGCCCTCCGCACCGCCGAAAACGTGTCTGGGAGCGCAATACATGAAAAACGGGACTCGACGCCATCGTTACCGCCGAAAATGAGTTCGGCTGCGCAAAACATGACAACGGGAGCCGACGCCTACGTTACCGCCGAAAACGAGTCCGGGAGCATAAAACATGAAAATAGGAGCTTACGCCCTCCGTACTGCCATAAACAAGTCCGGTAGCGCAAAATATGAATACTGGAGCGAACACCCATGGCACCGCCGAAAACGAGTCTGAGCGCGCAAAATATAAAAACGGGATCTGACGCTCTCGGTACGGCCGAAAACGAGTGTAGGGACGCAAAACATGAAAACGAGACCCGACGCCCTTAGAACCGCCGAAAACGAGTTCGGGAGCGCAAAACATGAAAACGGGATCCGACGCCCTCCGCACCGCCGCAAAAGGTGTCCGAGAATGACAATATGAAAACGGGACCCCGACACCGTCGCTACCGTCGAAAATGAGTTAGGGCGCGCAAAACCTAAAAACGGGAGCCGACGCCCTCGGTACCGCCGAAAAAGAGTCTAGGAGCGCAAAACATGAAAATAGGAGCCTACGCCCTCCGCACCGCCAAAAACATGTCCGGCAGCGCAAGACATGAAAACAAAAGCAGATACCCTCGATACCGCCGAAAACGAGTACGGGCGCGCAGAACATGAAAACGGGAGCCGTCGCCCACGGTACCGCCGAAAATGAGCCCGAGAGCGTAAAACATGAAAACAGGAGCCTACGCCCTCCGCACCGCCAAAAAAGAGTCTGGGAGCATAAAACATGAAAACGGGACGCGACACACTCGGTACGGCCAAAAACGAGTGCGGGGACGCAGAACATGAAAACGGGACCTGACGCCCTCGGAACCGCCGAAAACGTGTCCGGGAGTGCAAAACATGAAAACGGGACATGACGCCCTCGGTCCTGCCGAAAACGAGTCCGGGAGCGCAAAACATGAAAACGAGACATGACGCCCTCGGTACCGCCGAAAACAAGTACGAGCGCACACAACCTGAAAAAAGGATCTGATGCCCTCCGCACCGCCGAAAACGTGTCTGGGAGCGCAATACATGAAAATGGGACCCGACGCCAGCGGTACCGCCGAAAACGAGTCCGGGCGCGCAAAATATGAAAACGAGATCTGACGCCCTCGGTACCACCCAAAACGAGTCGGGAGTGCAAAACAAGAAAACGGAACCCGACGCCCTCGCTACCGTCGAAAACTCAATACATTAAAACGGGACCCGATGCCATCGGTACCGCCGAAAATGAGTTCGGACGCGCAAAACATGAAAACGGGAGTTGACGCCCACGGTACCACTGAAAACGAGTCCGGGAGCGCAAAACGTGAAAACGGGACCCGATGCCCTCGATACCGCCGAAAATGAGTACGGTGACGCAAAACATGAAAACGGGAACCAACGATCTCGGAATCGCCGAAAATGAGTCCGGGAGTGCAAAACATGAAAATGGGACTCGACACGCACCGCACCGTCGAAAAAGTGTTCGGGATGGCAATACATGAAAACGGGAGCGGACGCCGTCGCTACCGCCGAAAAAGAATTTGGGCGTGCAAAACATGAAAACGGGACACGACGCCACGCTACCGCTGAAAATGAGTCCGAGAGCGCAAAACAAGAAAACGGTACCTGACACCCTCGGTACCGCCGAAAACGAGTACGGGGACGCAAAACATGAAAATGGGACCGGACGCCCTCGGAAACGCCGAAAATGAGTCCGGGAGCGCAAAATATGAGAAACAGGACCCTACGCCCTCCGCACCGCCGCTAACGTTTCCGGGAGCGCAAAACATGAAATCGGGACCCGACGCCGTCGCTACCGCTGAAAATGAGTTTGGGCGCGCAAAACATAAAAATGTTACCTGACGCCTTCGGTACCGCTGAAAACGAGCTCGGGCACGTAAAATATCAAAACGGGACCTGACACCCTCGGTACCGCCGAAAATGAGTACGGGGACGCAAAACATAAAAATGAGACTCAACGCCCTTGATACCACCTAAAATAGTTTTGGGAGCGCAAAACATGAAAACGAGTCCGCGACTTTGGAATCGCCGAAAATGAGTCCGGGAGCGCAAAACATTAAAACAGACCTAATGCCCTCGATACCGCCCAAAATGATTCTAGGAGCGCA
This sequence comes from Schoenoplectus tabernaemontani, assembly GCA_037127355.1. Lineage (NCBI taxonomy): Eukaryota > Viridiplantae > Streptophyta > Magnoliopsida > Poales > Cyperaceae > Schoenoplectus > Schoenoplectus tabernaemontani. Next base: position 10,723,845 of record CM073738.1, read on the forward strand.
AAACATGAAAACGGGACCCGACGCCCTGGGTACTGCCGAAAACGAGTCCAGGAGAGCAAAACACGAAAACGAGAGCCGACGCCCTCGGTACCGACAAAAATGAGTACGGGCACGCAAAACATGAAAAACGGGACGCGACGCCCTCGGAACCACCGAAAACGAGTCCGGGAGCGCAAAACATGAAAACGGGACCCGACGCTCTCCGCACCGCCGAAAACGTGTCCGGAGCACAAAACATGAAAACGGGACCTGACGCCGTCGGTACCGCCGAAAACGAGTTTGGGCGCGCAAAACATGAAAACCGGACCCGACGACCTCGGTACCGCCAAAAATGAGTCCGGGCACGCAAAATATGAAAACGGGACCTGACGCCCTCGGTTCCGCCGAAAACGAGTTCGTGAGGGCAAAATATGAAAACGGGACCCGACGCCCTCGCTACCGTCGAAAACGAGTACGGAAGCGCAAAATATGAAAACGGCACCCGACGCCCTCGCTACCGTCGAAAACGAGTACGGGAGCGCAAAACATGAAAACGGGACCCGACGCCCTCGCTACCGTCGAAAACGAGTCAGGAAGCGCAAAACATGAAAACGGGACCCGACGCCCTCGCTACCGTCGAAAACGAGTCCGGGAGCGCAAAATATGAAAACGGGACCCGACGCCCTCGCTACCGCCGAAAATAAGAACGGGCGCGCAAAACTTGAAAATATGATCTGACGCCCTCCGCACCGCCGAAAATGTGTCTGGGAGCGCAATACATGAAAAACGGGACCCGACGCCATCGTTACCGCCGAAAATGAGTTCGGCTGCGCAAAACATGACAACGGGAGCCGACGCCTACGTTACCGCCGAAAACGAGTCCGGGAGCATAAAACATGAAAATAGGAGCTTACGCCCTCCGTACTGCCATAAACAAGTCCGGTAGCGCAAAATATGAATACTGGAGCGAACACCCTTGGCACCGCCGAAAACGAGTCCGAGCGCGCAAAATATAAAAACGGGATCCGACGCTCTCGGTACGGCCGAAAACGAGTGTAGGGACGCAAAACATGAAAACGAGACCCGACGCCCTTAAAACCGCCGAAAACGAGTTCGGGAGCGCAAAACATGAAAACGGGATCCGACGCCCTCCGCACCGCCGCAAAAGGTGTCTGAGAATGACAAAATGAAAACGGGACCCCGACACCGTCGGTACCGCCGAAAATGAGTTAGGGCGCGCAAAACCTGAAAACGGGAGCCGACGCCCTCGCATCGCCGAAAACGAGTCTGGGAGCGCAAAACATGAAAACGGGCCTACGCCCTCGCACCGCCAAAAACATGTCCGGCCGCAAAAACATGAAAACAAAAGCGACGCCTCGATACCGCCGAAAACGAGTACGGGCGCGCAGAACATGAAAACGGGAGCCGTCGCCCACGGTACCGCCGAAAATGAGCCCGAGAGCGTAAAACATGAAAACAGGAGCCTACGCCCTCCGCACCACCAAAAAAGAGTCTGGGAGCATAAAACATGAAAACGGGACGCGACACACTTGGTACCGCCGAAAATGAGTGCGGGGCGCAGAACATGAAAACGGGACCTGACGCCCTCGGAACCGCCGAAAACGTGTCCGGGAGCGCAAAACATGAAAACGGGACATGACGTCCTCGGTACTGCCAAAAATGAGTCCGGGAGCACAAAAAAAGGAAAACGAGACATGACGCCCTCGGTACCGCCGAAAACAAGTACGAGCGCACAAAACCTGAAAAAGGATCTGACGCCCTCCGCACCGCCGAAAACGTGTCTGGGAGCACAATACATGAAAATGGGATCCGACGCCCTCGCTACCACCGAAAACGAGTCCGGGAGCGCAAAACATGAAAACGAGACCCGACGCCCTCGGTACCACCGAAAATGAGTGCGGGGACGCAAAACATGAAAACGGGACCCGACGACCTCGGAACCGCCGAAAACGAGTCCGGCGGCGCAAAACATGAAAACGGGAATCGACGCCCTCGGTCGCCGAAAATGAGTGCGGGGACGAATAAATGAAAACGGGACCCGACGCCCTCGGAACCGCCGAAAACAAGTACAGACGCGCAAAACCTTAAAACAGGATCTAACGCCCTCCGCATCGCCGCAATACATTAAAACGGGACCTGATGCCATCGGTACGGCCGAAAATGAGTTCGGACGCGCAAAACATGAAAACGGGAGTTGACGCCCACGGTACCGCCGAAAATGAGTCCGGGAGCGCAAAACGTGAAAACGGGACCCGATGCCCTCGATACCGCCGAAAATGAGTACGGTGACGCAAAACATGAAAATGGGAACCAACGATCTCGGAACCGCCGAAAATGAGTCCGGGAGTGCAAAACATGAAAATGGGACTCGACGCGCACCGCACCGTCGAAAAAGTGTTCGGGATGGTAATACATGAAAACGGGAGCGGACGCCGTCGGTCCTGCCGAAAATGAATTTGGGCGTGCAAAACATGAAAATGGGACACGACGCCCTGGGTACCGCTGAAAATGAGTCAGAGAGCGCAAAACAAGAAAACGGTACCTGACACCCTCAGTACCGCCGAAAACGAGTACGGGGACGCAAAACATGAAAATGGGACCGGACGCCCTCGGAAACGCCGAAAATGAGTCCGGGAGCGCAAAATATGAGAAACGGGACCCTACGCCCTCCGCACCGCCGCTAACGTTTCCGGGAGCGCAAAACATGAAATCGGGACCCGACGCCGTCGGTACCGCTGAAAATGAGTTTGGGCGCGCAAAACATAAAAATGTTACCTGACGCCTTCGGTACCGCTGAAAACGAGCTCGGGCACGTAAAATATCAAAACGGAACCTGACACCCTCGGTACCGCCGAAAACGAGTACGGGGACGCAAAACATAAAAACGAGACTCAACGCCCTTGATACCACCCAAAATAGTTTTGGGAGCGCAAAACATGAAAACTGGGCCCGACGACTTTGGAATCGCCGAAAATGAGTCCGGGAGCGCAAAACATTAAAACAGACCTAATGCCCTCGATACCGCCCAAAATGATTCTAGGAGCGCAAAACATGAAAACGGGACCCGACGCCGTCGGTATGTATCGAAAGATGTCTTGGAGTGCTAAACTTGAGAACTGGACCCGACGACATCGGTACTGCCCAAAACGAGTCTGGGAGCGCAAAACATGAAAACCGGACCTGACGCCCTCGGTACTGCCCAAAATGACTCCTGGTGCGCAAAAAAGAAAACGGGACCCGACGTCCTCGGTGCCGCCATAAACGAGTCCGGGAGCGCAAAACATGAAAACGGGACCTGACTCCGTCGTTACTGCCGAAAATAAATTCGGGCGCGCAAAACATGTAAACGGGACCCGACGCCCTTGGAACCGCCGAAAACGATTCCGGGAGCGCAAAATATGAAAACGGGACCCGACGCCCTCCGTAACGCCGAAAACGAGATCGGGAGTGCAAAACATGAAAACGGGACTCGACGCCCTCGATACCGTCGATAACGAGTCCGGGAGCGCAAAACATGAAAACGAGACCCTACGCCCACGGCACCGCAGAAAACGAGTGCGGGAACGCAAAAAATGAAAACGGGAGCCGACGCCCTCCGCACTAACGAAAGCGTGTCCGGGAGTGAAAACATGTATATGAGACCTGACGCCGTCGGTACCGCCGAAAATGAGTACGGGCATGCAAAACATCAAAACGGGAGCAGACACCCACGGTACTGCCGAAAACGAGTCCGGGCGTGCAAAACATGAAAACGGGACCCGACGTCCTCGGTATCGCCGAAAATGAGTCCGGGAGCGCAAAAAATTAAAACGGGACCCGTCACCCTTGCTACCGCCAAAAATGTGTCAGGGAGCGCAAAACATGAAAATGGGACACGACGCCCTCGATACTGCCGAAAATGAGTTTGGGAGCGTAAAATTTGAAAATGGGACGCGTCGCACCCGGTACCGCTGAAAACGTGTCCGAGATTGCATAACATGAAAACAGGATTCGACGCCCTCCGCACCGCTGAAAACGTGTCTGGGAGCGCAATACATGAAAACGAAACTCGACACCCTCGCTATTGCGAGAAACGACTCTGGGAGCTCAAAACATGAAATCAAGAGCTGACACCCTCGTTACCGTCGAAAACGAGTCCGGGACCCGACGCCCTCGGTACCGTCGAAAACGGCTACGGGCACGCAAAACTTGAAAACAGGACCCGACGTCCTCGGAACCGCCAAAAACGAGTTCGGGAGCGCAAAACATTACTACAGGATACGGCGCCCTCCGCTCCGTCAAAAACGTGTCTGGAAGCGCAATACATGAACACGGGACCCGACGCCCTCGATACCGCCCAAAATGGGTCCGGGAGCGCAAAACATGGAAACGGGACCTGACGCCCTCGGTACCGCTGAAAATGAGTCATGGCGCGCAAAACATTAAAACGGGACCCGACGCTCTCCGCACCGTCGAAAACGTGTCCGGGAGCGAAAACATGAAAACGGGACCCAACAACGTCGCTACCGCCAAAAAGGAGTTCGGGCGTGCAAAACATGAAAACGGGAGCCGACGCCCTCGGTACGGCGGAAAACGAGTCCGGGCGCGCACAACATTAAAACGGGACCCGACGCTCTCCGCACTGTCGAAAACGAGTTCGGGAGCGAAAACATGAAAACGGGACCCGACGCCCTTGGTACCATCGAAAACGAGTTCGGGCGTGAAAAACATGAAAACGAGAGCCGACGCCCTCGGTACGGCCGAAAACGAGTCGGGGCGCGCAAAACATGAAAACGGGACCCGACGCCCTCGGTACCGCCGAAAATGAGTCCGAGCGTGAAAAACATGAAAACGGGACCCGACACCCTCGGTACCGTCGAAAATGAGTCCGGGATTGCAAAAAATGAAAATGGGATTCGACGCCCTCGATACCGCCGAAAACGAGTCAGAGAGCGTAAAACATGAAAACGGAAAGACGACGCCCTCGGTATCGCCGAAAAAGAGTCCGGCAGCGCAAAACATGAAAACGGGACCAACGACCTCGGTTCCGTCGAAAACGTGTCCGAGAGCGCAAAACATGAAAACGGGACCCGACGCCCTCGGTACCGCCGAAAACGAGTCATGGAGTGCAAAACATGAAAAAGGGACCCGACGACCTCGGCACCGCCGAAAACAAGTCCGGGTGGGCAAGACATTAAAACGGGACCTGACGCCGTCGCTACCGTCAAAAAAGAGTTCGAGAGCGCAAAACATGAAAACGGTACCCGACGCGCTCGGAACCACCGAAAACGAGTCCGGGAGCGCAAAACATGAAAACGGGACCCGACGCCCTTGGTACCTGTTTACCCTTGAAAAATTTCAAGGATGAGTAGATGAATAAATGAAATAAATTGATGATAAATCATAAGAAAGGGGAAGAAGAGAGAGAGCAGGTGGAAAGGTGGCCCACTGATCGGGAAAGGTCGCTGCATAACCCCGAACAAATCCATTAGTCCCACAATGGAATGTTGGGCATGAAGTGAAGAGTATAAATACCCCGCTATTCTCTATCCACTCAGCATGAGTGACACCCAAGAAGATCGAGGGAGAGAGGAGACCTCTTGGGTGTCACCATGTGATTATACCTTTTCTGACAAGTGGGACCCACATGGCAGTCCCTTAGGAGCAGCTCCAATGATATGGACCTAGCCTATTTTGCTAAGAAAGCTAACCAACCCGGAACAGAAGTTAAGCATTAATCCCACAATGGAATAATATGGTGAAAGACGAGGATATAAATACCCCACCACCTCCTACTCATTCGAGGTGGTCGACCCTCGGGAGATTTAGGAGAGAGAAAATCTCCCGATGGGTCGCCATTTGATTATGTTTTCTCGACAAGTGGGACCCACTGTGCGACCCCTTGTAGATGAACCTAATAGCATAGCCTATCGATGAGTCATCCATATGACCATTTTCACCGACAGTGGACCCCACACCTCGGTGACCTATTGAAGGAGTCGAAATTGGACCCTAGAGATCTGCCTTTGAAGCTAACCCTAGAAAGGAGCTGAAGCAGTATAATCCCTACACTACATGAAATGATGTCAATGCCAAGCTAGCATTTTGATGCAACTAATCATGAGAAATTCCAAATGTGATTTTGCTTTCAAGGCTGATCTGGTGCCAAAGCTGCGAGCAACCACCTAACCATGCTTTGATTTGTGTCAATTACTGATAAGTAGTCAGTTCTTTGACCAAGTCACCCTCATGTTAAGGGATTGAAAGTCAATTTCACAAGACGATCAGTGCCAAAAGGGAGCAACCACTGATCAAGTCTAGATTTGTATTAATTGCTGATAAGTAGTCAGCATTTGATCAAATCAAGCCCTAATGAATATCAATATAAGTCTAATTGGTATTTAGTTAGGGTGGTTTCTGCAAGAGGGAGATAATTGGCAGAGACATTGAGCTACAATTGAGATTAGGGATTAATTCATAAGGAATAATAGGGTTTTATGAATAAAAGAATTTTTAATTCAGAGAAGGAGGGGTAAAAATGGAATTAAAAATTACAGGGATGATCATCATGAATTTAGGAATTTTTGGTGAAAATTTCATAATTTTTGGATAAGTGGAGCTATCGAGAATAAATTCGGGAAAATAAAGGCGATTAAATAGATTAATCAAAGGTGAGATTTGATCGAGCAATCCTGGTGCAAGTTGGGGATAACGACGGCTACGGGGTACAAGCGGGTACAAGAAACACAGGAGGTATAAAATAATCGAAGAGAGAGGGTGTGCCACGTGGCGGCCTCTCATTGGGCCATGTCGACGAGTGGGCCCCCACCTGGTATGAGTCACCGACGGTGGGCCCCACCTTAGTGCCACGTGGCAGACAGCCAGTGGGCCACCTCACCACCCTAGTGCCACATGGCACCACACCAGAGGTCCATTTAACCCAACCCTGTGCCACATGGCACAGTCAGAGGAGGCCATCTCACTACCCCAGTGCCACATGGCTCTACACCACAGGGCCACTTCACCCTCCCAGTGCCACATGGCAACACCATGGCATCACACCTCAACACTCCAAGTGCCATATGGCAGCTAACCATTGGTGCCACATCACAGGGGACTAAGCCACATGGCACTGCACTACAGAGCCACCTCAGATAATTAATAGATTGATTAAACAAGTGGACTGTCGAGTGTGCCAAGTCAGATTGATTAAATCTAAGCAGGGAGTTAACTAATCCACAACTGGACTAATGGGCCGAGATTCATATACTTACATGTGGGGCCCATTTGTCAGGTTTATGAATGTATAGCTCACACAGGCAATCATGCACCTAGCCTATACACGGATCTAATCGAGAGATTTAAATCAAAAGAAAGAAGCGATGTGTGCACGGCTCACTTATATTGCGCCTCGATCGTGGGTCCCACCTAGTTGTGGACTCGTACGCCGACGCACCCTCCTCTTTCTCTTCTCCTTCTCCCTTCCCTCTCTTCTTCCTTCTTCTCGACGAGGCAGAAGGCGCCATTAGAGGTGATCAAGCTCTCCAAAGCTCGCAACTCCAATTCCTTTCACCCAGAGTTAGCCTATACATAGGAGAGTATGTGCAATTGATCAGAATTGAAAAACAACAAGTGAATAAGGTGATTGAGAGAGATGAATACCTCGGGTGATTAATGAAGCGCTTCTATTCTTGCTTCAAAATTGAAAATTGATGATGCGGACCCCTTATTCACTTAGGCGACGCCGTTGTGTATGAAGAAAGGAGCAGCAATTAGGGGATGAATTGAAGTAATTGAGAAGAAGTGGTGAAGTCGGGCAAATGGAGAAAACTTGAAACCTTGCACTCTCAGCTTGAATTGGCAATGCTTGTAGCTTCCCTGTACTTACACGATGCTGTTTAGGTGATGGAAACTATCAATTGGATGATGGAGATATGTTTTTGGCCAAGAGATGGAATCGGGTAATAAAGCTTTAAGCTTTGGAAGAAGATAACAATGGCAGAGGGTAGAAGGGCATCCTAAATGCATTAGAGTGAGTATATATAGTATGTTTAGATGCTCTAGAAGGTTCTAACAACAGATAAGAAGTGGAGTCAAACATGGTCAACAGCCAAAGGCTTGAACTTTGGATTCGCTTAGATGGGGCCCACATCACAACAGAAACACTAACAGAATTGAAGAACCATGTTCATGAGCCAAGGGAGTCCAACTGCTGGTGTATAAGTGGTGTATGGCTCTAATTCTTTGGTACACCATCTCAATTGCTTATATAAACCAATTACACACACAGAAACAAGAAGAGACAATACACACGCAAGAATAGAGCATAGACATACCCATTTGAGAGCTAATAGTGAGAGACAGAGAGAAAGAGAGCAAGAATAGGAAGAAGAAGTAATAGAATCGATTGATCTCAGTTGCAAACTTGAGAACTCGATTGAATTTCTTCAATCCTTCAAGAAAAGAGCTCTGTCATCCTTGGATTATAGTCAGTTAGTGATTTGGAAGCTTGATTTGTGGTAATTCAAAAGAAAGGTATGTAATTCAAACTTCCATTGTAATAACAGTATAATCGCCAGCAAATTTTCTATCTTTTTCTTTTGATTTTCACCTTTTTACTCTTTTGTTTGTGAATTGCTTGATTTGATCCTTATATTTGCTTCATTTCTTGAGTGAATCTTGATCACAGAAGTTGTAATTGAACTGGTCTAATCGATTGATCTCGGTTAAAACCTGAGAACTCGATACCAGTGGGGATTCTTGATTTAATTCTTTGTTTAAACGCCAAATTCATCTCAGTCTGTGTTTGTATCTTATGTATTCAAGGTTGTAGTGTTGTTCAAAGTCGATTGATCTCAGTTTCAACTTGAGAACTCGACTGAATTCATGATTTTCTGCATGTTGTCGCGTCGTACCAGTTCAATCTAGTTCCAGATTTGAGATTAGGGAAAATTGCATGCATAATTGGATATAGCTCAGTCATAATTGTCATTATGAAGTATATTAGGTGCATAAGTCGCATTGAGAGTGGATGAATAGTCGGAATTTTGAATGAAAAGTGATCGGTATCGAGCGATGCTGCACTGTGTCAATTCCATTAGCTCATAATGTAATTATCATCCAAATTAGATATGTAATTTTAGCTAGATTCCTATAGACATGTTAAACGATGCATTATCAACTCTGAATTGCCAAAAACATCGTTAAATTCGGTTACAATTCGTGTCCATACCTTCGGTACCGAACTGCACCACTGTACCCCGAGTAGCATTTGTTAAATATGATTCATTGGGTCAATTAGAGCTACAACAATCATGTTAATTCATGCCAACATACATAAACGATGTAAACAGGGCATTTAATTGTACAAAGTATTGATCAATTCCATTGAATTTCTAAGAATTGAGATTCGGTACCGATTGGTACCAAATCAACCCATCTGGCATTGGCATACCACGTGATTCACCGCACAGATCATTAATCAAACGTCGTAGATCAACCCCTCACGGCAAGACGACCCTGAGGCAGTCTCCTGATCGGAGGGAGATGGCCGCAGTCGCCGGCGTCGCCAATAGCACGAATCTTGGAATTTATGTTGACTGGGGAGTCAGAGAATCGCGGCAGCACGGATATTGACGCGTGTGTGTGAATCTTGAAGGGATCAGACGTGCGAAGTAAAGCGTCGCATTAAACAGAGATATGGATATGAATCTGGGCCGTCCATCTAATACGAATTAATCTTGAGGCATATCCGGCGGCCCAAATAAGAGCAGAGTTAAATGAAAGATAGTTGTTAATCTTGGAGCAGATCTGGCGGCCCAGATTAGGCCCATTAATTAAATAATAACAGAATAGTAATAATATGGAGTAAATAAATGATTTGAAAATGCTATTGAACTCCAAATTGACTCAAATTTGTTTCTAAAATTTTCTTATTTTTCATACTATTTTTCTATACAATAATATTCCGGTTTTAGAAATATAATCATAATAAAACATTTTAAAAGCAAAATGCATTACATATATTGATATAGTTGACCTAGATTTGACCTGTCATTTTAAATGCTATAAAAATTCCAAAAATACAAATAAAAATCATAAATAATAACTAGATATATTTTAGTGATTTTTCAAGTGATTTTTCATGAAATAATCATAATGATAGTAATATACTATAATAAAATGAGATTAGCTATATTCTTTGATAAAAAAAAAAAATAATAATAATAATAATGGATATTATATTGATATTTTCTATAATAATAATAATAAAAAAAAAAATATATATACAAAAAAAATATACTACTATACATTTTCTATTATAATAAAGAATAATAATATAGTTTTATGATATGAATTGTATTTCTTTTGTTATTTCTATGCAAATATACAATAAAAATACTTTTGATGAATAAAATGTAAATAAAATAATAGTTATAATAAAAGTATAATAAATTTCATCTCTTATAGCTATTTTCCAACTAATAATAGTAATAATAAAAAAAATCTCATATTTTTCTATAGATAGTAAATAGAAATAATAAAAATAGATATAATGATTTCTTTTTAGCTATTATAGATATTAAAAATAAAAAATATATAATAAAAATAATAATGGTAAAATAGTATAGCTAACCACCTTTTAATTTTGTAAATGATTCTTACATAATGGATAGTATTTCAATATAATAGAATATAATAATAAAATCCTATTACTTTAGCTATTATGAACATTTTAAAAATACAAACAAAAATCATAGCCATTTTATTTTCTATTATTTTAGTAAGTGATTTTCTATAAAATAAATAGGGTTTAGAATAATAAAAATTCTATTATTTTAGCCATTATAAAAAATCCCAAAAATATTAATAGCTACCCTTTTCTATTATTTTTGTAAATAATTTTCTACATAGATAAATAGAGTTTAAAAAAAAAATAAAAATAATAATAATAAAATAATAATAGTAATAAGAATAATAATAATAATAAGAAGATAATAATAATAATAATAATAATAATAAATAAATACATCTTCATAATAAAAATAATAATGGAAAATACTATAATAGACTTTGTGCATTTTAAGAAATGAATAAATATGCTCACATAAGGAGTGTAGAGCCACATATGAATATTTGCACACATGACATGACATTTAAAGTGATTAGTCAAGACAAGAACATCTTGACGTGGGATGATTAAGGCTTCAATAGCAATATGAGAAGATATGTCGAGACAAGAACATCTTGACACTTGATGAAGAACAACAAGATACGTCGAGACAGGAACATCTTGACGTGAGATGAATAAGGCTTTGATAGCAGCATGAAGAAGTATGTCGAGACAGAACATCTTGACACTGATGAAGAATAACCGAGCTACGACACTAACATGAAGATATACGTCGACTCGAAGAAGAAGAACATTACGATGTCCTAGAGAGGTGACATCTTAATGACTCGCGCCATGAGCAAGTAACTCATGATTGAATACGCTCACACAAGGGGTGTAGGGCTACATAGTAATTTTGCACAAGTAATGCAACACGTAGGATGATTAGTCGAGACAAGAACATCTCGACGCTCGTTGAAGATTGACCAAAGCTACGACATCAGCATGGAGAGATATGTCGACTTTGAAGATGAAGAACATTACGATGTCCTAGCGAAGTGACATCTTAATGACTCGGTGTCGTGAACAAGTAATTCATGACCATTTGAGTAGCAAGACCGAACTCGTCCGTCGATGAGTTTGTCTCTGGCTCATTTCCGAGAATGTGAGATTGAATCGGTCTGTTGGTAGATTCATCCACAAAACGATGAATGTGAACCGTTCTGTAGGAGGTTCCTTCACTAACACATGCCCCAATGTTGAACTGGCCCAGCGCTTCAGGTTTGACATTGTGTGCAATTGTGTTTCCTAGGTTTATGAATCGGCTTAGTGCTACGAATTCATGATCTAGAAGATCGGTGAGAAGAAATACGTGGGCCATAGCCACCCTTCTCCTGATTCACCAACCTCAAGATCAACCGGCTCAGTGCTTCGAGTTGTATTTTGTGTGATTGGTTGTTGACTAGTTAAGATTGAACCGGTCTGTTTGTAGGTTTATCTTCTAGATCAACGGAGGTCGAGTCGGTACGTATGTAGACTCACCTCAAGCCCCCTATGAAGAGATTAACACAGTCTCATTGGTAAGGTTACATCTCGAGGTGGCATGGGCCGAACCGGTACTGTTTGTAGGTTCGTCCCCTATAAGATAAAACCGACTTTGTTTGTAGGTTTTGTCTTCCCTAGATTGAACCGTCTGTTTGTAGGTTCATCTTCCGTAGATCCCTTTTTATAAACTTAGACGACCACTTGCCCATCTCTTAACTATACTATTTGCTTCTCTCTTTCAAAGATCCAGAGGTGCCTCGAGGTTCGTAGCCCAGGGTAATTAACGGTGGGGGCTTGCGCCCACCGGAATCTACAAGAACTCACAATCACTAAAAAAACCCCCTGAATGTGCATCCAAATATCTTTAATCGGCGGGAATCGGCGACACCCGGCGGATGCACGCTCGGGAGGGATCTCCGTGTCCTTCTTCCGCAACCCATCGCCGGCGGCGGTGCGGAGCGCGCGAAAAGGGTCGCACGGGATCTCGGCACGCCGGTGGGACCTAGATTCTCCTCTTATCTACGAAAGAGAGAGGCAAATAGAATAATTAAGAGATACAAGTGGTCTTCTATGTGCTAAAATGACTAATGATTTTCAAGTATTTTTGTTTTTTGCGAAATGGCATATTTCGGAAACTTCAACCTCGCTCCCTACACCGTCACTCCTGCGCAAAGAGCCCGGAGGGCAAATTGTTCATGTTCTTCGGAACCATCCCGCAAGAACTCACCATCTACGACCCGGCTCCGGTGGCCACGATCACTCCCGCAACCGTCCGGATCTCCATCCGGACGAGGAGGAGGACTCGATCACCCCGACTCCCAAGGGGATCTCAAATAACGTCATGGCCTCTCCTACTACCTCCCCAAAGAGGAGAAGGCGACCGTCTAAGAAGACGACCCCAACGGCGCGAGCCCAAACTACCGCAACTCTCAAGCGTCCGGGAAGAGGGCCCGGATGCATACAGGGAACCAGGCGGTGGCTGGGCCGGCCATCCCGGTCTCCAACAAATTCACGGCCCTCCGAATAGTGGCCAAGAACTCGGCCACGGGCCGGCTCACGCCGGGCATGGGAGGTGCCTAAGCCCACACCTCGCCCAACTCAAAGGCCTCGGCGCGCGGGACAAGTCTCGAAACCCTGCCGAAGCCATCTACAAGGCTCACGGGGCCCTCAGCGAGAGGAAGAGCGTGAGAAACGCTAGGTCGAGACAATACGTCTCCCGCTCCGGTCAATCTCAAGACATGGCTCGGCCGCAAGCCATTGTCTCAACTCCGCACTTTTAGAGGAGGTTTACACCAAAGGCAACACCTAGCACCCAGCAGGTGTGGGTCCCGAAGGGTTCCCAGCCAACAAAACCCCAGTCTCAAGCCCAACCCAGGAGGGCCGGCAAGTCTAACGCTCCGCCCGAGAGCGTGTTTAGCCGCTTAGGCCAGAAGAGTGTATTCAGCCGATTAGGCTCGAGAATACCACTCAATAGTCTAAAAATAACTGCCTCTGACCAAACGAAGAAGAAGAGAAGAACCGCTCGCTATGAAGAGCACTTCTCGGTCAACACCATCAGTATAAGCTACGACACTGATCCGGACACTGATGCTGAGGTGAATATGACCCAGGATGACCAGTCCCCGCCTAATCAAGCTCACGTCACCAATACCAACAAAAATAATGGTAGAAAAGGGAGACCACCCAAGAGAGTCAACCCTGAAGGTAATAGCGGGGGAAGGGGAAGACCACAACGAAAACCCCGATCTCTTTGACAATGAAGATGACGTTGAAACACGTCCCGAAATGCCCATCGATGAAATAGAAATATTAAAAGGCCACATCGAGGCACGGACGAAGAGGCGATTAGGCAACGGGCTAATCGCTACCATGCTGAAACAAAATGAAGAATTGATTAAGGCGGTCAAGTCATTGCAAGAATCACAAGACGCCAATTTCAAAGCTGGTAGCTCCCGTCAAGAAGGGGTCCACAGTACCAAAAGCAATCATAAGGGAAAACAACCTGTCGATTCTAAACCCCATCCACATAGAACCATAGAAGTGGAGGTCCGAACCAACGGGAATATCCCGGAAAGAGATTCAAGCCATGATTGCCCGGCAAATGCAAATAGTTTGGAGGTGGATACGCTATCCCTCCCGTTAAAAGCGTGGACATCCATACCACCGCCATATACGACTTAGAAGAATATCCTAAAGGGTATGTGATTCCCAACTTCAGGGACCTTCTCGGGGAAGGCAATAAAGACACGAACCCCGAACAACACACAGCCCACTTTGTAGCCTCGTGCGGCAATACGGGCGGCAATGATGCACCGTTGTTAAGACAATTCCCTCGAGCTTGGTGGGAACCGCTTTCCAATGGTATTATTCGGCTGGAAAACAACGATCGGGACTGGGACGAGATGGCGGACTCGTTCGGGGCACGATTTGTCATGGTGTCGACAAAATGAACATAGCCGTCTGGCAAGCACTAAACCCAAGAAAGGGGAGTCAATGACGATTTTATCAATAGATGGCGGAACCTCAGCATCAAATGCGACCGCACATTAACTGAAGACGAGGCCGTCAACCTAATCATGAAGAACATTGACGGGTGGATGGGCATGCTTCTTGGTGTGACAAAGGTCAACACATTCAAAGACTTGCTCAGATCGGTATCCAATATGGAAAGAATGTCACCGCACACCATGCCGAACTTTATGAACAATAGGCCGCAACGAGGAGCCCGAGAAACCAAAGTGGCATTCACCTCGCTAAAAGATAAGATGGTCGCCAACGCGTACACCCAAGGCAGCAGCAGTGGTACAAATGGCAACAATTACAACAAGGGACCCAGGCCCAACCCAGGAGGGAGTTCACGGAGTTTTGAATCCCTTAAACAAAAGAAATCTAAACCGTACTCCTTCAGAAAAGATAAAGTTGCCCAAATCTTCAGAGGGGCACTGAAGAACGGCCTAACCCTGTAGGCGATGAAACGCCGGAAGATGCCGATAAATCAGACGAACCCAACTTTTGCCCATACCACAGAATAATAGGGCATTCAATTGAAGATTGCTGGGTCTTCAAAGATTGGGTCGAAAAGGCGTATAAAAATGGTGAAATTACTTTACCAAAAGGGTTCTTGCAAAGCCCATCAGCCCATGAGCAGGCCAACACGATCTCTCATGAGGAAGAGAAAGTCCCGGGCCAATCAAGCGAAGACCAGGAAGAACAATGGACTACGCACTTATCGAAGAAATCAATTAAAATGCTTAAAGCCCTTAAGAAAGAACCTGGCATGAAATGGAAAGACGACATCACGCCAGTGGTCCCACCAAAGCCCAGGGTATACTATAAGGTGGACCAGAGCCAAGACCAGGTTCTTAAGAAGAAAAAGAAGCATAGAAATAACAAGTCCAAAAAGAACAAAATTGAAGAATATGAGCAGGGCAGTCCCGAGGCGATCACCCTTCAACATTTCATCTCCAAAGAAGACTGGGAGAAGCTAACCCTAGGTCAAAAGAAAGAAGATGCAGATGGAGAAATAAATAAAGAAGAAAGCGAAAAAATCTGGGGTGCTTCGTGCAACATGGTATATTCTTCTCACGACGAAGATATGCCAACATTAGAGGAGATGTTCTTCCCAAATGATGAAGGAGAAGCAAGCACCTCTGGGACCAAAAATGAAGAATGTAAAGCCGTACTCCGGTCCGGGACTTATATACCCGAGAGACAGGCTCCCAAGGATTCCGATAAAGGAAAGGACAAGGTCCAGAATAAAGGTAAAGAGGTCGAGAATCCAAGCAAGAACTCGAAAGGACCCTTGGTCGACGGCGAAGAATATAACGTGTTGGCACATCTCGCGTAAGATTCCGGCGCTATTAAGCATATTTGACGCGTTGATGATGTCACAAGACCTAAGGGAGGTGCTAATCCAGGCCTTGCAAGATCCCGAGAAGTACAAGTCATATTTCATCGAGCAAAATATGCAGGAAGCCCTATTCACCGCCAAGCGGGCCGCCTGTATAAATTTCACGGACGATGACCTCCTAATAGGCACCGTCGACCACAACCGCCCGCTATACATTACTGGAAATTGCGGAGGGCAAAAGATTGGCCGCATCTTGGTCGACGCAGGGTCTTCGATCAATATTATGCCGCTCAAAACCCTAAAGACCATCACCTTAGACGTAAAGAATCTATCGATGAAAAGGTGATTATTCATGGCTTCAATCAAAACTCCCAAAAGGCCACAGGAGCTATAACTCGAACCCGCAATGTGGAAGCCTAAGAGCGCCTACTAAATTCTATGTCATTGACGCTGAAACCTCTTATCGGGCGTTGCTGGGTCGCCCGTGGCTTCACAGCAATCAGGTCATACCCTCTACTCTGCACCAATGCCTGAAATATATCGAGAATGGTAAGCAAAAGAGAATTGACGGAGATGTCAAACCATTCGGAGTGCATGAGATTAAATTCAACGACGCCCAATATTTTTTGCCTAAATCCGCCGTGGCGCCGAGCCGGCCAATGACAAAAGCAGGTCAGAAACCCTTCAACAAAGGCCCTAAATTTGATACCTCATCTGGAGAAGAAGAAGAGGTCAAATTTAATATCAAACCCCGAGGTGCTCGAGCCCAAAGACCCGGAAGAAAGTCGGGTGAAGAAGCAACCTTCCGCTTCAAACAATTGTGTCGCGTATAAAGCCCAAATAAAGTGAGCGAAATCAATGCAAGTGATTCTGAAGAGGAGGTCATTTTTAATTTTAAACCTGCCAACACTCCTCAAATTCAGATCATAGAGGCAACTTCGGGAGAAGACTCAGAAGATTCTAACAACACAGGGCAATACCACCTCGGGAGAAGAATACGGCCATGATCGTCAACCCAGGAAGAGGAGTCGACGAAGAGATCATCTATCACATCCTCAAGAAGCCATATAAAGGGCCCGAGACGGACAATGAAAGTGAGGAGTCATATATGATCAACACGGGACCGGTAGCGGAAGGGATAACCGGTTAGGCCAAGGCCTATAAATGAAGAACGCTCATGGCGGGAAAATTTCGAAGGACGCGTACGGAATGCAATTGACGAAATAAGGCACCAGGTTGAAAATAATAGAAGAGAGGTGTCGAACAATGGGAAGTGATGCGGGATATCAAGGTGCAACACAATGAAATCATGATAATGATTGAAAACCCGCAAACCGCGATCTATAACTCAGAGCTACTCAAGGAGGTGACGAGCGAACCCCGTTCCGGGACCCCGAAAGGCAAGCACCCGATAGCGGCAAGCGGGTAATTGTAATAGTAGATGAATCAAAGGGGGAAGAAACAAAAGCTAAGCAACCGACCGTCATGCAAACCCTCGAGGTCAAGAAGAGTAAACCATACTCTTTCTGAAAAATAAAACATGGATATTTGAGCGGGCCTAAAGAGCGGATTGACACTTCCGTCTGTAAAAGACCCGCGAGACATAGAAAGAGCGGCGAAGGCGAGTTCGCCCTTATCATCGCATATTGGGACATACTATTGAAGAATGCTTGGGTATTCAAAGACCTCATAGAAGAAGGGCATAGAAATGGGACGATCCAACTCCCGAAGAGCTTTCAACAAGACCCAGCTCCGCACAACTCGAATAATAAAGGCAAAGGGGTGGCTTATACGATCTCGCACACTCCCGTACCTAGTAAACCTAAGGTTGCGAGACGTAAGCCGATCAAAGAAATCTACCGCTCCAACTCAGTCATGAATATTGAAATAGAAGAGGAGATGGCAGCGCTAGAGATTACTGTGGTTCCCGAAAGGCATTTTAAAGACCTCATGCCAAGGGAAGTGAACCACATCCAAACCCTGAAAACCTTTATTGTGCCGGCAAAGGTGAAACGCATCAAAGGGAAAACTATCATTCACAAGGCCATAATTTTCTATCAGAGCGATTCAACTCAATCTCTGAAGAACCCTGATCACAACACTTGGAAGAAGTGGGTGATAGAACAAGAGTTGGAGAATGCAACGAGCGATGACGTGTGCATCTCATCCCTTTGGAAAGGAGTTTGTATAAAGCGGCAAAAAGGGCGAAATGTACGAGAGACATATCCAAGGCGAGGCCAAGCGCTTCGATGAACTGCGGAATGGCGGCGAGAATAAGGTCCTGGGCCTGGATGGTAAAATAAAATACACTCGGGGTTAGGGTATAAGCTGCGACGACGCGGCATGCTTCGAGGGGTCTCTCAACGGTGCCGTATGGAAGAAAGGCTGTTGCATGACTTCGTCGAAACGCCGGATAATGAAACGAAGAGGACAATACCCCGAGTCCTGAAAAATGCTTTGAAGCGACTAGAAAAGGAGCCTAATACGGTCGATGAGTTAGCGAGAAATTAATTTGGGGACGGAAGAAGATCCACGACCAACTTTCATAAGCGCGTCTTTGCGGAAGAGGTGGGCGACGGGTTGAAGACATTCCTTAAAAGCTACATGGGTCGCTTCGCTTGGAGTTATAAAGAAATGCCTGGATTAGACCCCGATGTGGCGGTCCATTACTTAAAAATTGATCCAACCTTCAAGCCAATTAAACAAGCGCGAGGCGAATGAGAATAGAACTCGAAGAGAAGGTCGTAGAAGAGACAAAGAAACTCATCGACGCCGGTTTCATACGGGAAGAAGAAACGCCAGAATGGGTGGCTAGCATTGTCCCGGTTAAGAAGAAAAATGGGCAAATCCGCATTTGCGTGGACTTTCGGGACTTGAACAAGGCGTGCCCTAAAGATGATTTCCCGCTCCCCGTAACCGAAATCATAATTGACCATACATCCTCTTATGAAGTCTTCTCCTTTATGGACGGTTATGCGGGTTATAATCAAATCAAAATGGCGCCAGAAGATGAAAGGCACACGGCATTCCGCACGCCGATTGGCATATATTGTTACAAAGTCATGCCGTTTGGGCTGAAAAATGCAGGGAGCCACCTACCAACGGGCGATGACGAAAATATTCGATGATCTAATCCACAAGATAGTCGAGTGCTATGTGGATGACCTAGTCATCAAGGCCATGTCATATGAAGAACCCTCCAATATCTTGAGGTCGTTTTCAACCGCCTAAGAGAACATGCGCTCAAACTAAACCCGTTGAAATGCGCATTCATGGTATCATCTGGTAAATTTCTAGGGTTTGTAGTACGCCACAGGGGAATTGAGATAGACCCGGGCAAGATCAAAGCAATAACTGAACTATCCCCGCCAAAGAATTTAAAACAATTGCGATCTTTGCAAGGGCAATTGGCGTACATTAGGCGGTTTATAGCCAACCTATCAGGTAAAATCCAACCCTTCACCCGGCTAACTAAGAAGAATATCCCGTTTAAATGGGATAGCGAGTGCCAGCGAGCCTTTGAAGAAATCAAGGCATATCTGCTCAACCCTCCAGTATTGGCGGCGCCCATACCCGGGAAGGAACTCATTCTATATACAACCGCCTTGGATGGATCCTTGGGAGCCCTATTGGCCCAAGAAAACCAGGATGGTAATCAAAATGCGCTATATTACTTAAGCCGCATGATGGTAGGGGCAGAACACGGGTATTCACCGATTGAGAAGCATTGTCTAGCCTTAATCTTCGCGGTGAAGAAATTGAGGCATTACATGCTAGCCCACAAAATCATATTAATATCCAAGGTGGACCCTCTCAAATATCTGATGACTCGGCCAATGCTAACGGGGAGGCTGGCCAAGTGGGCTATCATTCTTACCGAATTCGACATCACCTATACACCGCAAAAGGCGATAAAGGGGCAGGCGCTAGCAGATTTCCTGGCTGTACACCCGATCCAAGATGACTCCCCATTAAAATGCGACTTTCCTGACGAGGAAACTCTACATATTGAAGAAGGAAGTCCTATATGGGAGATGTACTTTGATGGTGCTTCTTCAATCAAGCCGATCGCGGGCCCGGGAGTCCCAACTGTGCGGGCGGCGCGGGACTAGTCTTCGTAACCCGGAAGGCGGGATAATACGGCATTCTCTCGGCTTTAACCGAACCATGTACAAATAATGAAGCGAGTATGAGGCACTCATCGCGGGACTAGAGCTATCAACTGGAACTAGAGATCAAGGCACATGCGCATCTTTGGGGACTCACGATTGATTATAAATCAAATAATCGGCGAATACAAGGTCTTGAAGCGGAACTAATACAATATCATCGAAAGGCCATGGAATTAATGAAGAAAATCCCGTACGTATCCATCGAGAAGGTCACGAGGGCTTGTGAATGGTGAAGCGGATGCGTTGGCCAAACTCGCCAAGGAGCTGGGTGAACCAACGAGCGGAAATCCACATCATCGTCCGCAATAGGAGGCCATTATCATTGTGTCAAACAACGAGATAAGGTGAATAATGAAAATCTTTGGGCTAGAAAAGATAGAATGCCAAGAAACAATGATAACCGAAGAAGACGATGATTGGAGACAACCGTTCATCGAATATTTCCGGCATGGTACCCTTCCCAAAGATAAAAGGATGGCCGATCAAATAAGAAAGCGGGTACTACGGTATGCATATGTGGGCAATACGCTATACCGGAGGTCTTATGATCGGTATGGCTAAGATGCATATCGGGGCACGAAGCGAAGCGAGGTTATGAAAGAAGTTCATTCGGACTATGCGGAGCACATCGATCGGGGCGAAAAATGAAGTTGAAAATCAAGCGAATGGGGTATTATTGGCCCACGATGGTGGGCGATTGTGAAGAGCACGCAAAGAAGTGTCGCATGTGCCAGATACATGGTCCTTTTATACATCAAGCGCCAAACCCGTTACACCCCACGGTAGCATCCTGGCCATTTAATATGTGGGGCACAGACATAGTGGGGCCCATAGACCCTCCGACGTCGAGAGGTCACCGGTTCATCCTGGCGGCGACAGATTACTTTACAAAATGGGCCGAAGCCGTCCCACTTAAAGAAGTTAAAGCATCCGATGTGGTTAAGTTCTTCAAGACGCACATCCTCTACCGATTCGGTACCCCACAACGGATAATATCCGATAATGGAACGGCCTTCAAGAGCTCCAAAGTCTATGCCCTGGCGGAGCAATTTAACATTGATTGGAGATTCTCGTCCATTATAACCCGAGAGCCAACGGCCTGGCCGAAGCCTTTAACAAAACCCTAATCAATATCATGAAGAAGACCGTGGACGGTAACCAACGAGGCCCCGGGATAATCGTCTACAAGAGGCATTATGGGCTTATCGAACCACATACCGAACGCCTACGCAAGCTACCCCGTATTCTTTGGCTTTTGGGGTTGAAGCCGTTCTCCCTCTTGAGGTGGAATTACCGTCATTGCGGGTGGCTATGCAAAATGATATGACCATGGACGAATGCCAACAACTTAGGCCGGACGAGTTGGATGCCATGGACGAGAAGAGGCGATAGCCCGGCGGAGACCTTGAAATATATCGAGGCAAAAATGGCAAGGGCATATGATAAGATGGCGCGAGTCGAGCATTTCAACAAGGGGAGCTTGTTCTTGTCCTTAAGAGGCCGATCATTGGCGGCACATCGGCCCAAAATTCTCTCCGGCCCAGGAAGGGCCATACGTAATTGAGAAGGTATACGGGGCGGCGCATACCAACTCATAGACCATGAAGGTGAAAGGCCCATGCCACCGATTAATGGGCGATATCGAAGAAGTACTACACCTAGCCCGGAGAGGGGCCAACCGAGTAGTATCTATTGTAAATAAATAAGGAGGGAATAAGTGTTCGCTTACACACACGTGCACGAAACACAAACCCATGTCTAACCTCCACTTTTGCATAAAAATCCCAAAACCCTACTTGTGCATCTGTAAATAGAATGCATCTAAAAATCCAAAACCACACAAATACATTTAGCCCTATAACAAAATAAAAAATAGAATAAGGGAATACAACGCCAAAACCACGCGAGAATGTAAGGCGAGAGCTTTGGTGTTTGGGCTCACAATACAAATACCACTGGGTTTGTCCATTTGATACAGAATAAACACAAAAATGGGCAGGGTTTGCGGTTGTCCCTCAAACTATCATTGCTCATATGAGAAAGTTGCTCATATTGGTCGCCGCGGCGCAAGTCAAGGGATAGGTCGAGCAAATTGGTGGCTAGCAAATAGTCGCTTAGAGGGCATATAAATAAATAACTCTCGTACTATTAGTAACATGTATCACTAATAACCAAAATCGCCTTCTTCTAATAAAATAAAAAGATATATATGTAAAACAATAAAAACCTACTTTCCTACTCATAAAAAAAAATGATAATAAAAAATAACAAAATCTTTTCAATAAGGGGTTGCCACCTTTGTCCCAGACACCATGAGTGTTATACAAAGCCGGGTTGGGTGCATTCATCAGTAAAAGCACCACACGCCAGAAGAAGTGGTGTGTCATAATCCCACGACATATCATGGAGGGGTCGGATTAAGGGTTTACGCTTGTACCCGAGCATTTCATGTTAAACAAAGCGGCTCGCTTAAAGAAGTGACTCGGGTCATGGAGAGCGAACCTACCGATGAAAGCTTCTCTCGCGAGGATGCGTGATGGATGTTTGAGGGTAGCTAAAATATAAAAAACCGGGTTGGGTACATTCATCCGCAAAAGTACCACACGCCCAAGGAGGTGATCTGTTTCTAATCCCAAAGTAGATCATGGAGGGTCGATTAAGGGTTTATGCTTTTGCCCGAGCATTCGGTGTCAAATAAAGTAATTCGCTTAAAGAAGTGACTCGGGTCATGGAGAGCGGACCTACCGATGAAAGCTTTGTCTCGCGAGGATGCGTGATGGATGTTTGAGGGTAGTGCTCCCACAAAACAAATTGAGTGGAGATGAGTGAATGTGAGTTTCCACTTTAGCACGCAACGATGCACAAATGAGGGGAGAGTAGGTGAGCTTCCAAAATAAATGTCAATTAAATATACAAGGAGCATCCACAAAATGGTGTTATCAATTGCATCCATAATTCAATTGATACTGGTAAGTTTATCCATCAGTAATAAAGGGATAAACGGGTTTATTTTGTACCCGGCCTAGAGGTCAATACAGACAGGTTCGGTATCCGTAAAATACCCCGGTTACTTGAGTTTTATATTGCCATGAATAAAAAGAAATGATGTATAGAATGAATGTAATAGGATGTTGTAAGATTTTCCTTTTATTATGTTTAGACGCTGCGAAAGAATGAAGCAGTTGTAATAGGGCGCTTTTGCAAATAAGATTAGAGGTGCACAGCATGAATGGATGAAATATTTCCTCGCGACTGCGAAGGAAGCGATGAAGGATAATAATAATAAAGGCAAGCATCATCCACAACAAGAGATCAAAATGATAAATGTCAATACATCCTATATCAAGTATGGCAAAAAGAAAAGGAGAAAAGAAGAAATAGAAAGTGCGATCTATGGGCCCAAAAGCGGGACTCCAACTCTAATAGCACGGTACTAATAGTCTCTAAATGAGTATGGAGGGAGTGCCTATCCTCCTCCGAAGCGCCTCGAAGTCCAAGAGGCGAGCGAAGGCACTATCCGGACGCTCGTGTGAATCTGCGGCTACGGGAGACGTCCCGCTAGATGTCGGGAGAAGCCCTCCACCGATGATCGTGGTCCTCTAGCTCTGCACGAGCGGTCGAGCGGGCCCACCACTAACTCCCATGGAGCGGAGAGTGGCACAAGAAGAGAGCGGCGAAGGTAGTGGAGTCGAGCGGCCTCCAAATGCTGCGTAGCTCATGAATCTCCAACTCGTCTTTGATATACGAGAGAGCTCGCATCTGGTAAGCCACGACGACTCCTCACACCTCCTAGAAATGAAAGTGCTCTCGAGACGAGGTGCAATGAGTAGAGGCGGCGCGATGGTATCCCGCATCGGCCTATACCAATCAAAAGAGAATCTGCGGGCGAGAGAGTCCAAGATCTCGAAATCTAGCGGATAGCCTCGAAGAAGGTATCCGGAGCGCATCCGCCCGGCGCGGCCAAGGCGAGCGCACATCCCTCGATGAAACATCTGCAAGTAAAATAAATGGGTTAGACGAATTGTTATAACCAAAGAAGAAATAGAAGGAAGAAAAGATCTAACCTATCGCCTCGTCGCACGAGACGAGCGGGAATTTGAAATCGGGAATAGGGATGTCGGTCGCCTCGGGAGGACTGCGGGTGCACTAGACCCGGCTACAAAATAAAATAAAAAGAATGAGTACATGGAAAAGTAAAATACGGGTAAATGATAAAGGAAATATAAAGTACGGAAGAAGCATGAGGCTCGGCGAGACCCTCGCTAGCCGGAACCTCGTCTGCAGGGGCGTGGAATAGGCGCTCCACCGGCCAACTCTCATCCAACTACGAGTCATAATCAGCGCAACCGCTCGGTCGAGACTACGCTATCGTGGCCATGAGAGGCTGCCGTCGGGAGATGAAGAAGCATGAGATGGCCCTCCCTCGATCAATAATGGCTCGTCGCTGCGGCACGACGACCCGATGGACTCCCTGCTCTAAAGAAGCCTCCTCACGGTCGTGCAAGAGTGAGCACGGCCCCAAAACCACATCGAACGAGTCACCATCCCCGGTGAGCACCAATAAAATCGACGGTGAAGCGGGACCGTCATAAAAGAAAGACTCGAGCGATGAGGAGACGCCATGTCATCGGCCTCGAGGGTGCGCAAAAATCTACATGTAAGAATGAAAATACTAGTGCATGCGGCAACTAGGTATTAAATGAAGCACACGAACTGCGACGGCAAGGTCGGTGCAAAACCACGGAATAGCGATGCTCGCGAGCGCGATAAATCTGCTATGATATCGTCTCGGGTAGCCTCCACGGGAGATGTCCCATGAGCTGAAAAATAAACCCTAATCGAGAGATGTAAATGAAGTGCGCCGAATAAGGATAGGCGAGTCGGTAAAGAAAATCACCGGAGTGGGAGAAGGAAAAGAAGATGGAGAAGACGGGCCGAGAGGCGCCGTCTCGATCTCTCCCCATGGTAGGCGGAGCCGGTGGCTCGACATGTGGGCGAGAATGAACGCCAACTACTCGTGGGCGAGGGACCAGAACCCGGGCTCGCGTGATCATACTCGTAAGCCAACTACGAATCAAAAGAGAATTGGTCGAAATGAGATAGGGCTTATCAAGAGAAAATAACCTAAAGGGATAATGAAGTGTACTGTAAGAATGGTCCTAATAGGAACACGAGAAAATCGGTACATCTAAACCACGAAAGTCGACGAGGCTGCGGCAAGGGCGGGAAAGAGGCTGCGATCACGCGAGACGGTGCCATCTAATAGAGGCGACCATCTCGCGGACATGTACTCGGACGACCACGGAGGAGTATACGGCGGTAAGAGCGAATGGTCTCATAATACCACTGCGATAACGCCTTGTGAAGGTGGAAGTCTAGAGGTGGATACCATCGATAGCGAGTGCCGTGCCTAGTCGGAAGAGGTGAGTGTAGCACCATCCGATACCCTCCAAATCGGCGCCAATGATATAGGGCGGAGAAGAGGCGGCGGAATATCCTGGTCCAAGCCAAGCGATGTGCGCATCGATGTGGCAAATAGGGCTCGATGAACATATAATCGCCCGATACGAGAGGAAGAAAGCCACGACGAATGCGATCGGGTGCTCCAAATCAATAGGCACGGCTCGAATGCTAGAAGAGTCGGAAGAGGGAACTCTGCTGTCAATCACCATCCATCGTCGGAACCACTAGATGTCCCACGGGCCACCGATGACGTCTCGGGAGAAGCGTAGATGGTCTCGACTCTGAAGAATCTATGCGGGCGACCTCGGAGTCGATGAAGGCGGTGCGCACCCCGGCTAAGTCACTCAATAAGGGTAGACGATCTCGTAGCGTGGCCGCCATGCGGGATCATATGAGCCGGACCGGTGTAAATGAAGCCATCCACTAATCGGATGCCATGGGATCGGCTCACGGCCTTTGTGAAGGACTACGAGATGAAGTCGGACCACGGAGGCACCTATAAATGTTGGCCGGTACGAGGCACGGCCAAAGAAATCCTGTCGCCACGCGCGATCGGGCTCGCCATAATGAACAGAAGGCGAATGGTGTATGCGGGGGAGCTAGGCAATAAGAAATAGCAGATCCACCAAGAAATGAAGGCGGTCGGATAAGTCTCCCGATCCACGTCATGTGAACACGAGTATCCTGAGATGGGATAGGGCGTCATGATGAATCTCGAGCCGACACATGCCAAATGGATCCCTGGTGGAAGCCAAACCGTAGGGCGAGTATGGACCGATCGGTGAAATAGGCGATCCAATGTGCGAACGGAACTCGGGATGCCCCCTCGTAAATGATGATAAATCTCATAAATCCTATACAAAGAAGGTGGAAATCGAGTGAAGTCCCCAGAGTCGGCGGGCGAGACCATGAACTCGTCATAGAAATGACCGAAGATCGGCGGCCGGTCAAGCTGCTTTGTATCTCTAGGAGGGTCGGAGTCGGCTCCGATCGTCGATGAATAGAGTGTTGGTGGAATAGTTCCACCGCTCACAAAAGGCCGTAGCCGGGGTGTGTCGATATGATAATGAAACATCGACAAGAAAGCCGAGTCATATATCCCGGCTCGCCTAGCGAGAGTCCTCCGCATGAGCACATACGGGTCCGCTCTAGGCGATATCCATGGCACTCTAAAGGAGTGATGAAAGGGCGATGGTCCATACGTGAGCCTCCCCGTCGATAATCTCCTTGCCCGGAGATGTGTCAAAGGAGGCACAGCCAAGCAACGCCTAAGGGCGAAGGGCATGATGTCATGAGGCGATCATCCCGAAGAATAAACCGCCGCCTCGCGGAGTAGACGAGGAGTCGCTCGGATGGGCGAGACGAGAGGAGTCCAATCGCTTAGGATCCTCGTAGAAAGAATGATAATGACTCAAGGGGCGACGCGGAATGGCGTCATGAGATGAAACTACAATACCGAAGAAAGAAAGACGTCATGAGAAATGAAGTGATGAATAATGAGGAATAATGCACAAGACAAGCCTTTCGAGTGTTCAAGACTCGTCTTGGTGGGTGGCTCTTTGTTTACCCTTGAAAAATTTCAAGGATGAGTAGATGAATAAATGAAATAAATTGATGATAAATCATAAGAAAGGGGAAGAAGAGAGAGAGCGGTGGAAAGGTGGCCCATTTGATCGGGAAAGGTCGTTGCATAACCCGGAACAAATCCATTAGTCCCGATGGAATGTTGGGCATGAAGTGAAGAGTATAAATACCCCGCTATTCTCTATCCACTCGGCATGAGTGACACCCAAGAAGATCGAGGGAGAGAGGAGACCTCTTGGGTGTCGCCATGTGATTATACCTTTTCGACAAGTGGGACCCACATGGCGATCCCTTAGGAGCGACTCGATGATATGGACCTAGCTTATTTTGCTAAGAAAGCTAACCAACCGGAACGCAGAGTTAAGCATTAATCCCACAATGGAATAATATGGTGAAAGACGAGGATATAAATACCCGGCACCTCCTACTCATTCGAGGTGGGCGACCTCGGGAGATTTAGGAGAGAGAAAATCTCGATGGGTCGACCATTTGATTATGTTTTCTCGACAAGTGGGACCCACTGGCAGCCCTTGTAGATGAACCTAATAGCATAGCCTATCGATGAGTCATCCATATGACCATTTTCAGCGACGGAGTGGACCCCAGCACCTCGGTGACCTATTGAAGGAGTCGAAATTGGACCACTAGAGATCTGCCTTTGAAGCTAACCCTAGAAAGGAGGTGACGATATAATCCCTACACTACATGAAATGATGTCAATGCCAAGCTAGCATTTTGATGCAACTAATCATGAGAAATTCCAAATGTGATTTTGCTTTCAAGGTGATCT
Source organism: Schoenoplectus tabernaemontani (assembly GCA_037127355.1). Taxonomy (NCBI): domain Eukaryota; kingdom Viridiplantae; phylum Streptophyta; class Magnoliopsida; order Poales; family Cyperaceae; genus Schoenoplectus; species Schoenoplectus tabernaemontani. The sequence continues at coordinate 10,751,840 of CM073738.1, forward strand.
GGTGCCAAAGTGCGAGCAACCACCTAACCATGCTTTGATTTGTGTCAATTCTTGATAAGTAGTCGGTTCTTTGACCAAGTCACCCTCATGTTAAGGGATTGAAAGTCAATTTCACAAGGCGATCAGTGCGAAAGTGGGAGCAACCACTTTGATCAAGTCTAGATTTGTATTAATTCTTGATAAGTAGTCGGCATTTGATCAAATCAAGCCCTAATGAATATCAATATAAGTCTAATTGGTATTTAGTTAGGGTGGTTTCTGCAAGAGGGAGATAATTGGCAGAGACATTGAGCTACAATTGAGATTAGGGATTAATTCATAAGGAATAATAGGGTTTTATGAATAAAAGAATTTTTAATTCAGAGAAGGAGGGGTAAAAATGGAATTAAAAATTACAGGGATGATCATCATGAATTTAGGAATTTTTGGTGAAAATTTCATAATTTTTGGATAAGTGGAGCTATCAGAATAAATTCAGGGAAAATAAAGGCAGATTAAATAGATTAATCAAAGGCTGAGATTTGATCAGAGCAATCCTGGGTGCAAGTTGGGGATAACGGCGGCTACGGGTACAAGCTGGGTACAAGAAACACGGGAGGTATAAAATAATCGAAGAGAGAGGGTGTGCCACGTGGCGGCCTCTCGTGGGCCATGTCGGCGAGTGGGCCCCACCGGGTATGAGTCGGCGACGGGTGGGCCCCCTTAGTGCCACGTGGCGGACGACCGATGGGCCACCTCACCACCCTAGTGCCACATGGCACCACACCGAAGGTCCATTTAACCCCGACCACCTGTGCCACGTGGCACGATCGGAGGAAGGCCGTCTCACTGCCCCGGTGCCACGTGGCTCTACACCGCGGGGCCGCTTCACCCTCCCGGTGCCACATGGCAACACCATGGCATCACACCTCGACACTCCAAGTGCCATATGGCGGCTAACCATTGGTGCCACATCACGGGGGACTAAGCCACATGTGCGCTTTGCACTCTGAGCCACCTCGGATAATTAATAGATTGATTAAACAAGTGGACTGTCGAGTGTGCCAAGTCGGATTGATTAAATCTAAGCGGGAGTTAACTAATCCACGAGAATTTGGACTAATGGGCGAGATTCATATACTTACATGTGGGGCCCATTTGTCGGGTTTATGAATGTATAGCTCACACGAGGCAATCATGCACCTAGCACATACACGGATCTAATCGAGAGATTTAAATCAAAAGAAAGAAGCGATGTGTGCACAGCTCACTTATATTGCGCCTCGGCGTGGGTCCCACCTAGGCGCGTGGACTCGTGCGCCGGACGCACCCTCCTCTTTCTCTTCTCCTTCTCCCCTCCCTCTCTTCTTCCTTCTTCTCGACGAGGCGAAGGCGCCATTAGAGGTGATCAAGCTCTCCAAAGCTCGCAACTCGATTCCTTTCACCCGAGTTAGCCTATACATAGGAGAGTATGTGCGATTGATCGAAATTGAAAAACAACAAGTGAATAAGGTGATTGAGAGAGATGAATACCTCGGGTGATTAATGAAGCGCTTCTATTCTTGCTTCAAAATTGAAAATTGATGATGCGGACCCCTTATTCACTTAGGCGACGCTTGTGTATGAAGAAAGGAGCGACAATTAGGGGATGAATTGAAGTAATTGAGAAGAAGTGGTGAAGTCGGGCAAATGGAGAAAACTTGAAACCTTGCACTCTCGGCTTGAATTGGCAATGCTTGTAGCTTCCTGTACTTACACGATGCTGTTTAGGTGATGGAAACTATCAATTGGATGATGGAGATATGTTTTTGGCCAAGAGATGGAATCGGGTAATAAAGCTTTAAGCTTTGGAAGAAGATAACAATGGCGAGAGGGTAGAAGGGCATCCTAAATGCATTAGAGTGAGTATATATAGTATGTTTAGATGCTCTAGAAGGTTCTAACAACGAGATAAGAAGTGGAGTCAAACATGGTCAACGACGAAAGGCTTGAACTTTGGATTCGCTTAGATGGGGCCATCACGTCTGAACGAAACACTAACGAATTGAAGAACCATGTTCATGAGCCAAGGAGTCCAGCTGGCACGGTGTATAAGTGGTGTATGGCTCTAATTCTTTGGTACACCATCTCGATTGCTTATATAAACCAATTACACACAGAAACAAGAAGAGACAATACACACGCAAGAATAGAGCATAGACATACCCATTTGAGAGCTAATAGTGAGAGACAGAGAGAAAGAGAGCAAGAATAGGAAGAAGAAGTAATAGAATCGATTGATCTCGGTTGCAAACTTGAGAACTCGATTGAATTTCTTCAATCCTTGAAAAGAGCTCATGTCATCCTTGGATTATAGTCAGTTAGTGATTTGGAAGCTTGATTTGTGGTAATTCAAAAGAAAGGTATGTAATTCAAACTTCCATTGTAATAACAGTATAATCGCCAGCAAATTTTCTATCTTTTTCTTTTGATTTTCACCTTTTTACTCTTTTGTTTGTGAATTGCTTGATTTGATCCTTATATTTGCTTCATTTCTTGAGTGAATCTTGATCACAGAAGTTGTAATTGAACTGGTCTAATCGATTGATCTCGGTTAAAACCTGAGAACTCGATACCAGTGGGGATTCTTGATTTAATTCTTTGTTTAAACGCCAAATTCATCTCAGTCTGTGTTTGTATCTTATGTATTCAAGGTTGTAGTGTTGTTCAAAGTCGATTGATCTCAGTTTCAACTTGAGAACTCGGCGAATTCATGATTTTACGCATGTTGTCGCGTCGTACCAGATTCAATCTAGTTCCAGATTTGAGATTAGGGAAAATTGCATGCATAATTGGATATAGCTCGGTCATAATTGTCATTATGAAGTATATTAGGTGCATAAGTCGCATTGAGAGTGGATGAATAGTCGAATTTTGAATGAAAAGTGATCGGTATCGAGCGATCTTTGCCTTGTGTCAATTCCATTAGCTCGTAATGTAATTATCATCCAAATTAGATATGTAATTTTAGCTAGATTCCTATAGACATGTTAAACGATGCATTATCAACTACGAATTGCCAAAAACATCGTTAAATTCGGTTACAATTCGTGTCCATACCTTGATGCAGAAGCTGCACTTACTTGTACCAGAGTAGCATTTGTTAAATATGATTCATTGGGTCAATTAGAGCTACAACAATCATGTTAATTCATGCCGACATACATAAGCGATGTAAACGGGGCATTTAATTGTACAAAGTATTGATCAATTCCATTGAATTTCTAAGAATTGAGATTAGATGCCGATTGGTACCAAATCAACCCATCAGCATTGGCATACCACGTGATTCACCGCGCCTGAGATCATTAATCAAACGTCGTAGATCAACCCTCACGCGTGCGAAACGACCACGAGGCGGTCTCACGATCGGAGGAGATGGCGCGATCGCTTGCGTCGCCAATAGCACGAATCTTGGAATTTATGTTGGTAGGGAGTCGGAGAATCAGCGGCGTACGGATATTGTGCGCGTGTGTGTGAATCTTGAAGGGATCAGGACGTGCGAAGTAAAGCGTCGCATTAAACAGAGATATGGATATGAATCTGGGCCGTCCATCTAATACGAATTAATCTTGAGGCATATCCGGCGGCCCAAATAAGAGCAGAGTTAAATGAAAGATAGTTGTTAATCTTGGAGCAGATCTGGCGGCCCAGATTAGGCCCATTAATTAAATAATAACAGAATAGTAATAATATGGAGTAAATAAATGATTTGAAAATGCTATTGAACTCCAAATTGACTCAAATTTGTTTCTAAAATTTTCTTATTTTTCATACTATTTTTCTATACAATAATATTCCGGTTTTAGAAATATAATCATAATAAAACATTTTAAAAGCAAAATGCATTACATATATTGATATAGTTGACCTAGATTTGACCTGTCATTTTAAATGCTATAAAAATTCCAAAAATACAAATAAAAATCATAAATAATAACTAGATATATTTTAGTGATTTTTCAAGTGATTTTCATGAAATAATCATAATGATAGTAATATACTATAATAAAATGAGATTAGCTATATTCTTTGATAAAAAAAAAATAATAATAATAATAATGGATATTATATTGATATTTTCTATAATAATAATAATAAAAAAAAAAAAAATATATACAAAAAAAATATACTACTATACATTTTCTATTATAATAAAGAATAATAATATAGTTTTATGATATGAATTGTATTTCTTTTGTTATTTCTATGCAAATATACAATAAAAATACTTTTGATGAATAAAATGTAAATAAAATAATAGTTATAATAAAAGTATAATAAATTTCATCTCTTATAGCTATTTTCCAACTAATAATAGTAATAATAAAAAAAATCTCATATTTTTCTATAGATAGTAAATAGAAATAATAAAAATAGATATAATGATTTCTTTTTAGCTATTATAGATATTAAAAATAAAAAATATATAATAAAAATAATAATGGTAAAATAGTATAGCTAACCACCTTTTAATTTTGTAAATGATTCTTACATAATGGATAGTATTTCAATATAATAGAATATAATAATAAAATCCTATTACTTTAGCTATTATGAACATTTTAAAAATACAAACAAAAATCATAGCCATTTTATTTTCTATTATTTTAGTAAGTGATTTTCTATAAAATAAATAGGGTTTAGAATAATAAAAATTCTATTATTTTAGCCATTATAAAAAATCCCAAAAATATTAATAGCTACCCCTTTTCTATTATTTTTGTAAATAATTTTCTACATAGATAAATAGAGTTTAAAAAAAAATAAAAATAATAATAATAAAATAATAATAGTAATAAGAATAATAATAATAATAAGAAGATAATAATAATAATAATAATAATAATAAATAAATACATCTTCATAATAAAAATAATAATGGAAAATACTATAATAGACTTTGTGCATTTTAAGAAATGAATAAATATGCTCGCATAAGGAGTGTAGAGCCACATATGAATATTTGCACACATGACATGACATTTAAAGTGATTAGTCAAGACAAGAACATCTTGACGTGGGATGATTAAGGCTTGATAGCAATATGAGAAGATATGTCGAGACAAGAACATCTTGACACTTGATGAAGAACAACAAGATACGTCGAGACAGGAACATCTTGACGTGAGATGAATAAGGCTTTGATAGCAGCATGAAGAAGTATGTCGAGACAGGAACATCTTGACACCTGATGAAGAATAACCAGAGCTACGACACTAACATGAAGATATACGTCGACTCTGAAGAAGAAGAACATTACGATGTCCTAGAGAGGTGACATCTTAATGACTCATTGCCATGAGCAAGTAACTCATGATTGAATACGCTCGCACAAGAGGGTGTAGGGCTACATAGTAATTTTGCACAAGTAATGCAACACGTAGGATGATTAGTCGAGACAAGAACATCTCGACGCTCGTTGAAGATTGACCAAAGCTACGACATCAGCATGGAGAGATATGTCGACTTTGAAGATGAAGAACATTACGATGTCCTAGCGAAGTGACATCTTAATGACTCGGTGTCATGAACAAGTAATTCATGACCATTTGAGTGCAAGGCGAACTCGTCCGTCGATGAGTTTGTCTCTGGCTCATTTCAGAGAATGTGAGATTGAATCGGTCTGTTGGTAGATTCATCCACAAAAACGATGAATGTGAACCGTTACGTAGGTAGGTTCCTTCACTAACACATGCCTCGATGTTGAGCTGGCCCGCTTCGGGTTTGACATTGTGTGCGTTGTGTTTCCTAGGTTTATGAATCGGCTTAGTGCTACGAATTCATGATCTAGAAGATCGGTGAGAAGAAATACGTGGGCCATAGCCACCCTTCTCTGATTCACCAACCTCAAGATCAACCGGCTCGGTGCTTCGAGTTGTATTTTGTGTGATTGGTTGTTGACTAGTTAAGATTGAACCGAGTCTGTTTGTAGGTTTATCTTCTAGATCAACGGAGGTCGAGTCGATACGTATGTAGACTCACCTCAAGCCCCTATGAAGAGATTAACACAGTGATCACATTGGTAAGGTTACATCTCGAGGTGGCATGGGCTGAGCCGTCTGTTTGTAGGTTCGTCCCCACGTATAAGATAAAACCGAGCTCTTTGTTTGTAGGTTTTGTCTTCCACTAGATTGAGCCGTCTGTTTGTAGGTTCATCTTAAGTAGATCCCTTTTTATAAACTTAGACGACCACTTGACCATCTTTTAACTATACTATTTGCTTCTCTCTTTCAAAGATCCGGAGGTGCCTCGAGGTTCGTAGCCCGGGGTAATTAACGGTGGGGGCTTGCGCCCACCGGAATCTACAAGAACTCACATCACTAAAAAACCCCACGAATGTGCATCCAAATATCTCTAAACGGCGAGAATCGGCCGACACCCGGCGAATGCACGCTCGGGAGGATCTCCGTGTCCTTCTTCGCAACCCATCGCCCGGCGGCGGTGCGGAGCGCGCGAAAAAGGGTCGCACAGTACCGTCGAAAACGAGTTTGAGCGTGCAAAACTTGAAAACGGGAGCCAACGCCCTCGGTGCCGCTGAAAATGAGTACCGGGCGCAAAACACTCGGAACCGCGGAAAAACAAGTCCGGGAGAGCAAAACATGAAAACAAGATGTCACGGTACCGCGGAAAATGAGTCCGGCAGCGCAAAACATGAAAATGGGACCCGACGCCCTCGGTACCGCCAAAAATGAGTCATGGAGCGCAAAACATCAAAACGGGACCCGATGCCCTCGGTACCGCCGAAAACAAGTCCGTGCGGGCGACACATTAAAACGGGACCCGACGCCCTCTGTACCTCCGAAAAACAGTCCGGGAGCGCAAAACATGAAAACGGGACAAGACACCGTCGGTACCGTCAAAAATGAGTATGGGGCGCAAAACATGAAAACGGGACCCCACGCCCTCGGAACCGCCGAAAAGGAGTCCGGGAGCGCAAAACATGAAAGCAGGGACCCGACGCCTCGGCTGCCCAGAAAACGTGTCGCGTGCGGAAAACATGAAAACGGGACCCAAAGCCCTCGATACCGTCGAAAATGAATTTGAGCGTGCAAAGCTAGAAAACGGGAGCCGACGCCCTCGGTTCCGCCGAAAATGAGTTCGGGCGCGCAAAACATGAAAATGGTACCCGACGCCCTCGGTACCGCCGAAAACGAGTCTCGGAGAACAAAACAAGAAAACGTGACCCGACGCCCGCGTGCATGCGCCGAAAACGAGTTCGGGCGCGCAAAACATTGAAACGGGACCCGACGCCCTCCGCACTGCCGAAAACGTGTCCGGGAGTGAAGGCATGAAAACGAGACCTGACGCCCTCGGTACCCGGAAAACGATACGGGAGCGCAAAACATGAAAACGTGAAACGATACCCTCGGTACCGCAAAAAACGAGATCGGGAGCGCAAAACATGAAAATGGGACCCGACGCCCTCGATACCGCCGAAAACGAGTCAGGGAGCGTAAAACATGAAAACGGAAGACGACGCCCTCGGTACCGTCGAAAACGTGTCCGGGAGCGCAAAACATGAAAACGGGACCCGACGCCCTCGGTACCGCTGAAAATGAGTCATGGAGTGCAAAACATGAAAAAGGGACACGACGACCTCGGTACCGCCGAAAACAAGTCCGGGTGGGCAAGACATTAAAACGGGACCTGATGCCGTCGGTACCGTCAAAAACGAGTTCGAGAGCGCAAAACATGAAAACGGGAACCGACGCCCACGGAGCCGCCCAGAAAACGAGTTCGGGAGCGCAAAACATGAAAACGGGACCGACGCCCTCCCCACCGCCGAAAACGTGTCCTGCAGCGCAAAACATGAAAACGGGATCCCAAGCCCTCGGTATCGTCGAAAACGAGTTTGAGCGTGCAAAACTTGAAAACGGGAGCCGACGCCTTCGGTACGGTCGAAAATGAGTACGGGGCGCAAAACATGAAAATGGGACCGACGCCCTCGGAACGCGGAAAACGAGTCGGAGAGCAAAACATGAAAAGAAGATCGACGCCCTCGCGCGCCATGAAACGAGTCGGGAGCGCAAAATAAGAAAACGGGAGTTGACGCCCTCGTAATCGCCAAAAACGAGTCCGAAAACTCAAAACATGAAAACGGGAGCCAGACGCCCTCGATGCCGTAGAAAATGAGTCAAGGCGCAAAACATGAAAACGGGACCGACGGCCTCGATGCGAGTCGAAAACGAGTACGAGAGCGCAAAATATGAAAACGGGACCGACAACTCTCGATGCAGTCGGAAAAAATTCTAGGTGGGCAATACGTAAAAACGGGACCGTGCCTCGGTGCCGCCAGAAACGTGTTTGGGAGCGCAAAACAAGAAAACGGGACTCGACGCCCTCGATGCGCGAAAACAAGTCATGGAGCGCAAAACATGAAAACGGGACTGACGCCCTCGATGCAGTCGAAAACAAGTCGGGAGGGCAAGACATTAAAACGGGACCGATGTCGTCTAAAACGATTTCGAGAGCGCAAAACATGAAAATGGGACCGACGCCCTCGGAGCAGCGGAAAACGAGTCGGGAGAGCAAAACATGAAAAACAAGATCGACGCCCTCACGCGCCAAAAAGCAGTCGGGAGCGCAAAATAAGAAAACGGGAGTTGACGCCCTCGGAGCCGCCGAAAACAAGTCGGAAAAGCAAAAAATGAAAACGGGAGTCGACGCCCTCGATCTGCTAGAAAATGAGTCGGGCGAGCAAAACATGAAAACGAGTCGTCAATGACCAAAACGAGTGCGAGGCGCAAAATATGAAAACGGGACTCGACGCCCTCGGTATCGCCGAAAAAAATTCCAGGCGGGCAATACGTAAAATCAGGACACGACGCCCTCGGTACCGCCCTCGGTACCGCCGAAAATAAGTCCGGGCAGGCAAAAAATAAAAACGGGACCCGACACACTCGGGACCGCCGAAAATGAGTCCGGGAGTGCATAACATGAAAACGGGAACAAACGCCCTCGATGCGCCAGAAAATGAGTCTAGAGCGCAAAAAATGAAAACGGTATCAGAAACGCTCTCGTGCGCCAAAAATGAGTACGGGTGCGCAAAATATGAAAAACGGGACCGACGCCCTCGCGCGCCAGAAACGTGTTCGACAGCGCAAAACATGAAAACGGGACCCGACACCCTCGGTACCTCTGAAAACGAGTGCGGGAGCGCAAAACATTAAAACGGGAGAGGTCGCACCGTGCTACTTAGAAAATGAGTCAGAAACGCAAAACATGAAAAGGGACCCGCCACTCCACTGTCGCATGACACCTCAGAAAGCGAGTGTAGGGAGCATAAAACATGAACATGGAAGCGAGCTCGCTCGGTACGGCCAAAATGATTACGGGAGCGCAAAACGGGAAAACGGGACCGACGCCCTCGATGCAAGTCGAAAACAAGTACGGGCGTAAAACATGAAAGCGAGATTCGACGCCCTCGGAACCATCAGCGAGTCCGGGAGCACAAAACATGAAAACGGGACCGACGCCTCTCGCACGCCAAAACGTGTCGGCGCGCAAAACATGAAAATGGGACCCAAAGCCCTCGATGCAGCCAAAAATGAGTTCGGGCGTGCAAAACATGAAAACGGGACCGAAGCCCTCGATGCCATAGAAAATGAGTTCGGGCGTGCAAAACATGAAAACGGGAGCCGACACCCTTGGTACCGCGAAAATGAATCGGGCGCGCAAAACATGAAAATGGTACCAGACGCCCTCGCACTGCGAAAACGTGTTCGGGAGCGAAAGCATGAAAATGGGACCGACGTTGTCGTCGGTGCGCGAAAATGAGTTTGAGCGTGCAAAACATGAAAACGGGAGGCGAGCTCCTCGGTACCACTTAGAAAAAGAGTCGGGCGCTCAAAACATGAAAACGGGACCGGACGCCCTCGGTGCAGCCGAAAATGAGTCACGCGCGCATAACGAGAAAACGAGACTCGACTCCTTGAGTACCGCCAGACAATGAGTGCGAGAGCGCAAAACATGAAAAGGGACCGGCCACAACTTTGTCTGCTGTAGAAAATGAGTCGGGGAGCGCAAAATACGAAAACGGGACCGTCGCCATCAATCTGCCAGCAGAGTCGGGAGGCGAAAGACATGAAAACGGGTCCACGACGCCCTCGGTATCGCGGGAAACGACTCGGGAGCTAAAAACATGATATCAAGAGCTAAAAGCGAGACCCGACGCCCTCGATATCGTTGAAAACGAGTCGGGAGCGTAAGACATGAAAACGGGAGTCGACGCCCTCGATGCGCCGAAAATGAGTCGGGAGCGCAAAACATGAAAACGGGACCGTGCCCTCGGTGCGAGTCGAAAATGAGCACGGGCGCAAAACATGAAAATGGGACAGACGCCCTCGGAAGCTGCGGAAACGTGTCGAGAGGCAAAACATGAAAACGGTCGACGCCCTCCTTGCACCAGCAAAACGATGTCGGGGAGCGCAATACATGAAAATGAGACTGACGCGTCGATGCTTGCGCTAATGGGATCGGGCGTACAAAAAATGAAAAGCTACGGCCGACGCCACGGGCCGCCGAAGATGAGTCGGGGAAAGCAAAACATGAAAATAGGAGCCTACGCCCTCGCATGCCAAAAACATGAAACGGGAGTCGCGACTCCCGGTCCGCTAACGAGTCGGCGGCGCAAAACATGAAAACGGGACAGACGACCTCGGTTCCGTCGAAAACGGGACCTGTCACCCTCAATACTGCTGTAAACTAGTTCGGGTGCGCAAAACATGAAAATGAGTCACGACGCCTCGATATCGCGGGAATGACTCAGGAGCTCAAAACATGAAATCAAGAGGCGCGCCCTCGTTCGCCAGAATACGACTCTAGGAGGGAAAAACATGAAAAGAGGACTCGAAACGGGAGACGTCGCCATCGATACTACCAAAAACAAATTAGGGAACGTAAAACACGAAAACGGGAGACGACGCCCTCGAGTCTGCGCAGCAGTCGGGACGCAAAACATGAAGACAGCCGCACAGAGCACCTCGGATTCCGTCGAAAACGGATCCGTCGCTCTCAATCTGGCGAAAATGAGTTCGGGAGCGCAAAACGTGAAAACGAGTCACGACGCCCTCGGTGTTGCGAGGAACGAGTCGGGAGCGCAAAACATTAAAAAACGGGACCGACGCCCTCGATACGCGAAAAACAAATCGGGGAACGTAAAACACAAAAATGGGATCAGAAACGCCCTCGATGCCGTCGAAAACGAGTCGGGAGCGCAAAATAAGAAAACGGGAGTTGACGCCCTCGAGCAGCGAAAACGAGTCCGGAAAAGCAAAACATGAAAATGGGAGTCGACGCCACTCTTTACCGCGAAAATGAGTCAGCGCATGAAACATGAAAACGGGACCGACTCCTCGGTACCAGAAAGCGAATCGGGCACGCAAAACATGAAATCGGGACCCAACGACCTCGGTACGGTAAGAAACGAGTGCAGTAGCGCAAAACATGAAACGGGACCGAGACCCTTGATACTGCAGAAAACGAGTCGGGGAGCGTAAAACATGAAAATGGGAGCGAGACGCCCTCGATGCCGTAGAAAATGAGTCCATGAGCGCAAAACATGAAAACGGGACACGACGCCCTTGGTGCCGTCGAAAATGCGAGTACGGGACGCAAAAAATGAAAACGGGATCCTACGCCCTCGGAGCAGCCAGAAAATGAGATCGAGAGCGCAATACGTGAAAACATGACCGGTGCGTCGATACCAAGTAAACGAGTTCGGGAACGCAAAACTTGAAAAAGGGGCGCGCCCACGATCTGCGAAAAATATGTCCCGGGAGCGCAAAACATGAAAACGGGAGCGAACGCCCTCGATGCCGCCGGCGAGTTTGAGCGCGCAAAACATGAAAAACGCATGCACCGGCACCCTCGATGCACGCAGAAAACAAAATACGGGCGCGCAAAACATGAAAACGGGACCCAACGCCCTCGGTACCATGAGAAACGAGTCGGGGAGCACAAAACATTAAAATGGGAGCGAAGCGCCCTCGATGCCGAAAATGAGTCGAGTAGCGTAAAACATGAAAATGGGACCTTACGCCTCACTGCGTCGAAAACGTGTCGGGAGCTCGACATATGAAAACGGGACCATCATAGTTGAGTGCCCTTAGAATATGAGTTCGGGTGCGCAAAATAGCCAGAAACGCCCGATGCATGAAAATGAGTCCGGGGAGAGCGCAAAATATGAAAAAGGGACCGCCGCTCCGGTGCATGAGAAATCGATCCGGGAGCGCAAAACATGAAACGGCACCGACGACCTCGGGATTGTCGAAAATAGGACCGTCGCCCTTAATACGTGCGAAAACGAGTCGAGAGCGCGAACATGAAAACGGGACTGACGCGATCGGTGCAGTCTAAAACGAGTTCGGGAGCTCAAAATATGAAATATTGAGCCGACGCCCTCGTTCTGCTAGAAAATGAGTCGGGAGCGCAAAACATGAATATGGGACCGACACCCTCGATACGCCAAAAACGAGTCGGGGAGCGTAAAACATGAGAACGAGAGCGAGCGCCCTCGATGCAGCAAGCAGTCGGAAGCGCGATAGATGAAAACGAGACCGACGCCCTCGGTGCAGCCAGAAAGCAGTGCGGAGCGCAAAACATGAAAACGGGACCCCACGCCCTCGATGCAGCCGCCGTATACGAGTGCGGGGCGCAAAACTTGAAAGAGGGACCCGCGACTCCGTTGCCACTTAGAAAATGAGTCGGGAGCGCAAAACATGAAGCCAGACGACCTCGATTCGTTGAAAGCGGGACCAAGCGACCTCGGTTCCGTCGAGCAGGACTGTCGCCCTCGATACAGTAGAAAATAAGTGCGGGAGCGCAAAACATGAAAATGGGTCCACGACGCCCTCGGTATCGCGGGATACGACTCGGGAGCTCAAAACATGAAATCGGGAGCGACGCCCTCGTTATCGCCCAGAAACGAGTTTGGGAGCGCAAAACATGAAAATGGGGCTGACGACGCCTCGATAATGCCCAAAAAGCGAGTCGGGGAGCGTAAAATATGAAAACGGGAGGCGACGACCTCGATACAAAATAGAAAATAATTCGGGAGCGCAAAACATTAAAACGAAGCCGAGCGCCCTCGGGCCGCAGAAAATGAGTCGGGAGCGCAAAAAATGAAAACGGGTCACGACGCCCTCGGTATCGCGGGAAATGACTCACGGGAGCACAAAACATGATTTCGGGAGGCGACGCCCTCGTTACCATGAAAATGACTGCGAGAGCGCAAAACATGAAAACGGGACTCGACGCCCTCGATGCGAAGTCGAAAACGACTCGGGGAGCGTACAACATTAAAACGGGAGCGGATGCCACCGATGCGCGAAAATGAGTTCGGAGCGCAAAACATGAAAACGGGACTCGACGACCTCGAAACGTCGAAAATGGGACCCGTCGCGTCGTCTGCCGCGAAAACGAGTATGGGAGCGGAAGACATGAAAGCGGGTCATGACGCCCTCGGTATCGCGGAAACGACTCGGGAGCTCAAAACATGATATCGGGAGGCCAGACGGCCCTCGTTCAAGTCAAACGACTTCGGGAGCGCAAAACATGAAAACGGGACTCGACGCCCTCGATCTGCGCGGCGACTCGGGAGCGTAAAACATGAAAACGGGAGCGCGACGCCCTCGGTGCGGCGTGAAAATGAGTTCGGAGCGCAAAACATGAAAACGGGACTCGACGCCACTCGGTACGGTCGAACACGGGACCGTCGCCGTGATAATCGGCTGAAAATGAGTCCGGGAGCGGAAGACATGAAAACGAGTCATGTCGCCCTCGGTATCGCGGGAAAGCGACTCGGGAGCTCAAAACATGATATCGGCGACCAAGCGCCCTCGTTACGCCCAGAAAATGACTCGGGAGCGCAAAATATGAAACGGGACTCGCGCCCTCGATACTGGCAGAAACGACTTGGGGAGCGTATAACATGAAAACGAGGAGTAGATGCCCTCGATGCCGCGAAAATGAGTTCGGGAGCGCAAAACATGAAAACGGGACTCGACGCCCTCGGTGCAAGTCGAAAATGAGTACGGGCGCAAAAGATGAAAACGGGACCGACGCCACCGAAAGCACTTTAAAGCGAGTCGGGGAGAGAAAAATATGAAAACAATATACGGCGCCTCTCATAGCCGCCCAAAACGTGTCGGGGAGAGCAATACATGTAAACGAGACCGACGCGCGTCGTGCTCGCCGCTAACTAGTACGGGCGCGCAAAACATGAAAACGGGGCCAGACGCCAGCGTGCTGCCAGAAATGAGTTCGGAAAGCAAAACATGGAAATAGGACCCTACACCTCCCCCGCGCCAAAAAACACAGTAGTTAGCGCAAAACATGAAAATGGGACCCAACGCCCTCGATGCTTTGCAGAAAAAGAGTTCGATAAGCGCAAAACATAAAAACGAGTCGCACTCCCTGCGGTGCGCCAGAAACGAGTCGGAAGCGCAAAACATGAAAACGGGACACGGCGCGTCGATGCTGCTTTGCAAACTAGTTCGTGCGGGCAAAACATGAAAATGGGAGCCGACGCCCGCGATGCGTCGAATAGATTTCCAGAGAGGGCAAAACATGAAAACGGGACCCCGAAACACCCTCGGTATCGCCAAAAATGAGTACGGAAGCGCAAAACATGAAAATGGGACCGCGCACCCTCGGTACAACGGGAAGCGAGTGCGGGAGCGCAAATCATTAAAGCGGGAGATGACGCCCTCGAAACGCCTTAAATGAGTGCAGTAGCATGAAACATGAAAACGGGCCACTGACGCCTTGCTCCACAAATCGAAAATGTGTTCGGGAGCGCAAAACATGAAAACGGGACTCGACGCCAGTCGATGCTTGCAGAAAACGAGTTCGGTTGCGCCAAAACGATAAGCGGCGGCCAAACGCCCGCGATGCACGTCGAAAATGAGTCAGGGAGCTAAAAACATGAAATTAGGAGCGAAAATGAGTGCGAGAGCGCAAAACATGAATACGGGACCGATGCCACTCGATACTGTTGTAAACTAGTACGGGAGCGCAAACCGTGAAAACGGGACCTAACTCCCTCGATACTGCGAAAAAACGAGTGCGGGATCGCAAAACATGAAAACGGGACCCGACGCTCTGTGCACGTCGAAAACGAGTACGGGTGCATAAAACATGAAAAAGTGACCGACGCCCTCGAGCCGCGGTGCACAGGGGCGTCGGGTCTCATTTTAATGTTTTTGCGCTACGGACTCCTTTTCGGCGATCTTGCACTAACGTCGAGTCCGTTTTCATGTTTTGCTAGCCGGACTTATTTTCGGCGGTCGAAAGCGTCCGTTGTTTTCATGTTTTTGCGTTCCGGACATGTTTTTGGGAGGGTGTGGGGGCGTCGGTCCCGTTTTTCATGTTTTTGCGCGCCGAACTTCGTTTCAGCAGTCTGATATCGAAAGGGCATCGGGTCGCGTTTTCAAGTTTTGCGCTCCGGGCATGTTTCGCGCGCCGGACTCGATTTCAATTAAATGTTTTCGCATAACGGAATCATTTTGGCGTTACCGTAGCGTCGGTTCCGTTTTCATACTTTGTGCTCCGGACTCAATTGTCTTGGCGATGCCAGGGCGTCGAGTCCCCGTTTTCATGTTTTGCGCTCGGACTTGTTTTCGGCGGTACCAGAGGGTTCGGGTCCGTTTTGTTATGTTTTTATTTGCTACCGAACTCATTTTTCGGCGTGCGAAAGTCCCGTTTTCATGTTTTGCTAGCGATTTCATTTTCGGTGGTATCGAGGCGTCGATCCCGACTTCATGTTTTCCATTCCGGACATGTTTTGGGTTCCGATTCGTTTTTGGCGATACGAATGGTTACGTGTCCCGTTTTCATGTTTTTCACGCTCCGGACGCGTTTCGGCGGTACGGAGGCGTTAGGTCTCGATTTCATGTATTGCACACAGGAACTCATTTTCGGCGGTACACAGGCGTCGGGTCCGTTTTCATATTTTGTTCTCCGGGACTCGTTTGCGGCGGTGCCAGAGGTCGGTCCGTTTTCATGTTTTGTGCGCCCGGATCATTTCGGCGGTGCTAAGGGCGTCGATCTGTTTTCATGTTTTCCACGCTCGGACATGTTTTTGGTGGTGCGGAAGGCGTTGGGTCCTATTTTCATGTTTTGCGTGCTTGGACTCGTTTTTCGACGGTGCAGGGTCTTTGCGCTCTCTGATTTCATGTTTTGCGCTCCCGGGAGTCGTTTCTCGTGGTGCACAGGTGGCGTCGGGTCCGTTATCATGTTTTGCGCTCCGGAACTCGTTTTCGGCGGTCTATTTTTGCGGCGTCGTTCTCCGGCGATGCACGAGGCGTCGGGTCCGTTTTCATGTTTTACGCTCCGGAATCGTTTCGGCGGTACGAAGTGCGTCGCGTCTTCATGTTTTAACCGGAGTCGTTTCTCGCGGTGCACGAGGCGTCGGGTCCGTTTTCATTTTTTCGCTCCCGGACTCATTTTCGACGGTACGAGGGCGTCGGGTCTTGTTTTCATGTTTTGTGCTCTCCGGACTCTTTTCGGTGGTACGGAGGGTGCGGATCCGTTTACATGTTTTGCGTTCTCGGACTTGTTTTGGCGAGGTACGGAGGGCGTCGAAGTCCCCGTTTTCATTTTTTGCGCCACGAACTTTTTCTTAGGACACGGCGTCGGTCCGTTTTCATGTTTTGCGCTCCGAGACTCGTTTTCGGCGGTAATGTAGGGACGTCTTTGTCCGTTTACATGTTTGTTAGCCGGACTCGTTTCGGCGATACGGGGCGTCGGGATCCGTGTTTTCATGTTTTGCGCTCCGAGTCATTTCCCGCGATATCGGGGCGTTGGGTCTGTTTTCATATTTTGTACTCTCGGACTTATTTTCGGCGATGCAGGGGTGTAGGGTCCGTTTACATGTTTTACGCTCCGGAGTCGTTTTTCGCCGGTGCAGGGCGTCGGGTCCGTTTTAATGTTTTGCGCCCGCTGGTACTCGTTTCGGTGGTGCGTGGGCGTCGAGTCCGTTTTCATGTTTTACGCTCCGGGACTCGTATTCGGCGGTGATGGAGGCGTCGGGTCTCGTTTTCATGTTTTCGCGCGCTCGGACTCGTTTTCGGCGGTCAGAGGCGTCGGTCTCCGTTTTCATGTTTTGCGCTACATGACTCGTTTTCGAGCGATGTCGAGTGCGTCGAGTCCGTTTTCATGTTTTGCGCCCGGACTCGTTTTCGGCGGTGCAGGGCGGGTCCGTTTTCATGTTTTGCGCTCCGGACATCGTTTTGGGAGGTGCGGGGCGTCGGGTCCGTTTTCATGTTTTGCGCGCCGGACTCGTTTTCGGCGGTACGGATCGGTGTTCTACGCGTCGGGAATGGCGTCGTTTTTTCTCTCTCGGGCATGTTTGCGCGCCCGGACGTCGGGTTTCGATTAAATGTTTTACGCCGGACTCGTTTTAGCTGCAGGTGCGTCGATTCCGTTTTCATATTTTGCTCCCGGACTCGTTTTCGGCGTGTACGAGGCGTCGGGTCCGTTTACATGTTTTGCACTTAGAATCGTTTCCCGCGGTGCAGGGATGCGTCGGAGTCCGTTTTCATGTTTTGCGCGCTAAGGACTTATTTTTCGGCGGTGCGGGGGTCGGGTCCGTTTTAATGTTTTGTGTCTACGAACTCGTTTTCGACGGTGCGAGTTTGTCGGGTCCCGTTTTAATGTTTTGCTTGCCGGAATCGTTTTCATGTTTTTGCGTGATCGGACTCGTTTTCGGCGTTGCGATGGCGTCGGGTCGTTTTCATGTTTTGTGCTCCTGGACTCATTTTCGGCGGTACGGAGGGTGCGGATCTCATTTTCATGTTTTGCGCTCCGGAGGGTCGTTTCGGCGGTGCAGGGGCGTTGGGGTCGTTTCTTATTTTGCGCTCTCGGAACTCATTTTCGATGAGATGCGAGGGCGTCGGATTCCCGTTTTCATGTTTTCCATTCTCGGACATGTTTTGGGACGTGTGGAGGGCGTCGGTCGTTTTTTCATGTTTTGCGCTCCCGGAATATGTTTTTGGCGGTGCAGAGGCGTCGGGTCCCATTTTCATGTTTTGCATGCCGGACTTATTTTCGGCGGAGCCCAGGCGTCGGTCCCATTTTCATATTTTGTGTTCACGGAAGCTCGTTTCGATGGTACGGACTTGTTTCGGCGGTGCGAGGCGTCGGAGTCCGTTTTCGTGTTTTGCGCGCCGGACTCATTTTTGGCGATACAGGGGCGTCGGAGTCCCACTTTTCATGTTTTGCGCTCCCGGGCACATTTCGCGCGGTAGTACGGAGGGCGTCGGGTGTCGATTTCATGTTTTGCGCAGGAGCTCGTTTCGGCGATGCTCGGCGCGTCGGGTCCCGTTTTCATGTTTTGCGCGCCCGAAACTTGTTTTTCGTGATGCAGGGTGTGGATTCCCGTTTTCATGTTTTGCGCGTCGGGACTCGTTTCGGTTTGATTCGAGGGCGTTGGGTTCCCCGTTTCATATTTTAGCGCATCGGCTCATTGTTCGTCTGCGACGTTACCGGGGGGGTCGTCGGGTCTCGTTTATATGTTTTGGGGCGCTTGGAATCGTTTCGGCGGTACCATGGGCGTCGGTCCGTTTTCATGTTTGCGCTCTGGGACTCGTTTCGTACGGAATCGTGGGCGTCGGCTCCGTTTTCATGTTTTGCGTTCTCGGACTCGTTTCACAGCGGTATGCAGTGGCGTCGGAGTCACGATTTCATGTTTTTGATCTCCCGTACTCATTTTCGGCGGTATCGAAGGCATCGGGTTCGTTTTCTTGTTTTGCGCTCCGGACTCCGTTTTTAGCGAGGCGGAGGGCGTCGGGTCTCGATTTTATGTTTTACGCAGCCGGAGACTTATTTTCGAGGCGGTACGGGGGGCATCGGTTCCGTTTTCTGTGTTTTGCGCTCTCGGGACTCATTTTCGGCGGTACGGGCGTCGGTCCACGTTTTCATGGTATCCACTCACAGGACACGTTTTTGGCGGTGTCTGGTAAGTAGTGCGTCGGAGTCCGTTTTCATGTTTTGCGCCCCCGAGATTACTTTTCGGCGATACGAGGGCGTCGGGTCCGTTTTCCTTTTCATGTTTTGTGCGCCCAGAGACTCGTTTTCGGCGGTACGGCGTCGGGGAGGGTCTCGTTTTCATGTTTTGTGCTCTAGGACTCATTTTAGGCGATGCTCGACCGCGTCCCGTCCCCTTGTTTTTATATTTTGCTAGCTCGGACTAGTTTTCGAGCGGTGCGAGAGGCGTCGAGGGTCACTGTTTTCATATTTTGCCTCGGGACTCGTTTTAGGCGGTGCAGGAGTGCACGAATTGGCACGTTTATGAGTTTTGCGCTCCCGAGTCGATTTCCGCAGTGATGCCGGCGTCGTGAGTCCACGTTTTAATGTTTCTGCTTCTGGCCTAGTTTTTCGACGGTATCGAGGAGGTCGAGTCTCGTTTTCATGTTTTGCGTTCCGGACTCGTTTCGGCGGTGATCAGAGAGTCTTCGAGGTCACTGCGTTTACATGTTTTGCGCTCCGGAGATTGTTAATCCCGTGCCAGAAGTGCGTCGGATTACTCTCATTTTCATGTTGTCAGCTTCCGAAACCATGTTGGTTTTAGGATTAATACCCAGAAAGACCCGTCAGAGGTCCCGTTTCCATGTTACTTTTGCAGTGGGACTCGTTTTAATTTCAGAGCAGGAGGCGTCGACTCGCATTTTCTTGTTTTGCATTCCGGGAGTAGTTTTTTGGCGGTACCGGAGGGGTTACCGTGTCTCGTTTTCATGTTTTGCGCGCATATACTCATTTTCGACGATCCACAGAGGCCATCGGGTCCCGTTTTCACATGTTGCTGCGATCCGACGGCAATTTGTCGGCGGTACGGAGGGTGTACTGAGATCTCGATTTCATGTTTTGTAGCGAGTGGACTACAATTGATGATACAGAATACGTATAGGCTTTTAAACCCTAGAAAATGCTCCGCCCCTAATCGCAAGACGTACGACTTTGTTGAGTAAAATTCGAGGGTCATCGAATCCACGGGGACGGAAATAAACTCTAAACCGGACTCGGTTTCGATTAGGATCCACAGGTAGGTATTTTTTTTGGTATTTTTGCATAAAAAAGGGGGGTTTGTAAGTTTTAATTAAACTACGCAATTAACACTAACGAGGTAGTAAGCAAATAAAGATAACAAAGTGAACGGAGGTGTTTAAATCAATCAATCATAAAATCTCGGGGTTTCGGGAAATTGCTTTGTCATCCTTGGAATTAGTTTCTTGCGGCCGCAAGCTCTCACTTGTGACGCATAGAAACGGTATCGAAAGAATTGTTTTCGATGTAATTGGTTCCTTAAGCTATCGGTTCGTTATTCCTAATAACCTCGACGCTCTCGTTTGTTGGTAATTACACGCACTAACATGATTGTAAACCCTTAGGATAATCTCTTATACCTAATTTTAATTGGATTCGTTCTATTGGTTTGTTTTAACCTCTACGATGTCTCGGGTTTTGTATCAAATACTATTTATACTTTCCTAATCCCGGTTTTACGTTAGCACCAAACGACGGTCGATTACGAATCGGGGGTCGAACGACGGGGGACGGGACTTTTACTTCTAAGCGAAGGCTTTAATTTGGACTACGAAAACTATTTTTGGTATTTTTGTATAAAATGGGGGGTTGTAAGCAATTGTTTTGATTAAGGAATCCTAAGTAATTAAAAGACAATTAAAAATAGAGAGTAAACACAGTGCAAATAAAATTTTGGTTTTAAACCCAAGCTATAAAAGGTATTCCTACTTGAGTTCGGGATCAATTGTTGCTTTCTGGATCAATAGGTCAACTACCGATTCACTACTATGAACGACCGTGAAACATAGGTATGCGAAACCCGAATTCGGTGTCTGGCAGATTCGACTCGCGAAGAGGCATACTTTAGTGTAAACAATACGATGTTTGTAGGAGGCATTCGAGTGTCTGAACTACTGCCCGGACGTTGAGTGCTGTCGATTTATTGACAATGCCGAGCGACGGATGGTCAACTACCGGATTCGGTGTCACAGACGACCGGTTCGACATTTGCCGAACAAGCCTAGCCGTCAAAGTGACAGTTAACATAGGCTTCTATCGTGTATGTTATGAGGCGTTCAATGAAACTAATGGTCAGGATTGAGCTCCTCAAACTTTCGATGTGTTGGACTTTATAATGTTATTTAGTTCATTAAAACATTTCTAGGATTATGACTAACCATAAATCAAACTTATTTTATACCTACAGTTCCGTTAATACCGATCGTATAACGTAGTGTTCCCCCTCTCGGGTACTTATGGATCCGAAGATCAACTCAAGCAATGCATAAAACTAAAGGTTGGTCGGTTGATGATTAACAACCTTTTACCGGACTTAGCCTTAGTCGTGGGTTCTCTACAAAACAACGATCAATTCATGCAAAGATATTATTAACGTGCAACAAGTTGAACATAATACAACGATAAAAACGTAGCATAATCATCAATCCATTCACATAATCTACCCTAATCCCTAAGAACAAGTAAACTACTCGGTCATGACGAAAAGAACGCAAAGAAAAGTAAAGAAAATAAGAGATCATGTTGATAAAACCGAAGATCTCAAGATGAGCGAGTCTTTGTCTTCGTGGTCGAATTTCTCTCGAGTCGTGCTCTCCAAGGTTGGTAGCCGCCTCCAATCTCTTCCCTTGAAACCCTACAGAATCCTCACTCCCATAGAATCCCTGCAGAAATACCTCGCTTTTATAAGCCCCAAAACGCGTCTCCAAAACAGATCTTCGGCGGATTTCCTTCCAAAAGCGGGCGGTGCCTTCAACTACCCGGCCGACCGTGGTGAACGACTCGTTGGGTCTTGTTACGCCACGTAAAATCGAATGTTTGACCATTTACATTGATGTATGCCAATACACGAGTGTCACGGTGGTGCCAAATCCAATGTGGACGACCCGTTGGTAATGGTGAGCGACTCGCCTTACATCAATGTTCCAATGTGGAGCTACTCGCTGCCTCTGCAAACAACTGGCCGGGGCGATCGCGGACAATGGTGGACGGCCCGTTGACCTACGCTCGGGGCCTCTACATGACATCCCGCCTTGAGAAGCACTTTTTCGGTTGTCGGATTTACTTGTCCAAGCGCAAACCAAAGGGACGGCTGTTTGGGGAACACCCGAGGACAATCCCGCAACCACGTTCATCCGTTGTTTTCTGCTGGTCGGATGAACTCAACCTAGGTTACGGCAAGTACACCGGCACTTCGCAACTAGCCATATGTGGAATCTTCCTAACTCTCGGATTGGAAGTGAAAAGTGGATGTGTACGTGTTTTTGTGGACTCTCTCTAGGGTCACTCACGTGAGGCACTTTAAGTGCTTTGGTAGACTCACTTTTCTCTCAATATCACTCTCCGGCGGTGTTTAGTGTGTGTATGAGTAAGACTTTTCACCATTCTCGTTGTTTTGACGCAAGCGCCGGGCACGGCGGCGTAGTCCTTCGTTGGACCCTCGAAGATCACACGAAGTGAACTCGTACTTTGGGCGTGCGATTAACTTTTTCTTGGATATAACACCAAACACCAAAGGATTTAGCATCGGGTTCCCTTGTGACCCGATGGAACTGTGAGGGACAGGCGCCAAACCACATCCCATTCTAATTATTCCCCGGTCGGAATGGACAACACGGGGCGGCGTCTTTCGACACACGCGGCTATCGCCTACTATGGAACTCGAGATGTTTCATTTAAAGTGGGTGAAGTGTGTATCGGTGCACATATATGTGGAATCTCACATCTCTCCAATAATTTGTGCCTTTGGCATTTTGGTAGATCTCACATTTCACTCATTATTCCACTCGTTAGTGCGTGTTGGTAAGTTTCACCATGGTGAGTTTCCCCGTTTAGATAAGTTCGAGAAACACGTACCGAAGGCGAGAAAAAGTGCTCCAAAAGTCGGGATTTCGTAATATTTCAGATACGCAAATCAAGAAAGAGGTACAACACGACAAATGCAATGATATGCCCTAAATTATAATTAATTGGACCGATAAAGCTTAAGTTTATACCAAAAAGGCACGGTTTTACCCTAAAGAATATGCTTAACGTATACATCAAAAAACATCAAATCCCAAGTACTTAACCTTTTGCTTGTCTACTCAAGGCAAGTCAAACACAAAAGTTTGGACTTTGGTATGAACTCGGAAAAAGAAAGAAATAAGAATACTACCTCAATTTGGTCTCTCGAGCCGTTCCCTAAAGACTCATTCACTCCACGCCACAAAAGTGGCACGTGTTATGCCAAAGGAGAAATTCTCCTACCTAACGAAAAGGGAGTCTTTGCCGCCTCATCAAAAACCTTTACGCGGTCTAGCGAGTAGGAAAAGTGTCTGACTACTCGGACTCGAGTAATTAAACTAAATGCAAATGCTAAAAAAAATAAAAAAATAAAAAAAATGAAAAAGAATGCCACAAAAAATGCAAAAGGTAGACAAAAACGAAAAGAAACCCTAAAAACTACTCGGGTTTATTCTATCTCCCCCCATGCTAAAACCATGCGCGTCCCTAGTGCAAAGGATCGCGAGATAAGAAGGAAAATGAGAGAAAGATAGAATACAACCCCCCCGAGGTGCGTCCTTGTCCATCGTCTCCGGTGGCGGCGTCGTCGCCGTGCGCTCACATCCTTTTGTACGCCGTACCCGTGCATGGGTAGCCGGTATAGGTACTCGGCAATATCGTCAATCTGCTTGCCCCAAGATTGTCGGAAACTCAACGCGGTCGCACGAGACCCCTTCAGCGGTCGCGAGACGGTGTTTCACGACCTTTTCCTTTGTACGGCATATGTCAGCGGTCGCCGAACGCGGTGCCAAACGGGTCGCATAACAACGCCGGACGGTGTTTCTTCTCTGTTTTGCACTCCAACATCCATCGTTTCTTCGATTAAAGCTTTCGACGACTACATGGACGGATAACAAAAATCACAAAACAAAAAATTAGAAAAACAACAATTATGTTTAAAATGAAAAAGAAAATCAGAAAAAGTATTCAAGTAAATATTGACTATTTACAATTTCTATTCTACCCCCCCCATGCTTACCCTTGCACCGTCCGCGGTGCCAAAAGTTCAAAAGTAAATTAAGAGAAAAGGTAAGGGGAAGGTGTACTCATCGATGCACAGGGTTTAGGCCATGGGCGAACGATCCGGGGAACGTCCGTGTCTAGCCCACCAACACGCATCCACTCGCCAAGAGTTTGTTTGCGCATGATTTGACGGCCCCGCCATCAAGGATTTACTCTCATTCGTTTGTTCGTGAGTATCTTCGGGCGGTCTACTTTCTTGGTGCTTGAGGTTAGGGAGTAGTTCGAGGTTGCTTTCATGATTTTGACGGATTTCCTTCTTGATTTCCGTAAGCGTGATGATCAAGTCGACGTCGTGGGTAGGCTTGGAATTTCTGCGGGGGGCCTGTATGGTTGTCGCTTTCCGGGGCGTCTTGGAACTTGCTTTGGGAAACGAGAATGTCTAGGTCGCCTCACAGACGGTGCTCACACGGGTAGTTGAAAGGGGTTCTCTCTGCGACCGGTTGACGAGCTGCTGCGGGGCGGGACGGGGAAAGAAAAAAAAAGAGAGAGAGGCGAGAGAAAGTTGTTTTCAAATTTAGAATAGAGAGAAAGGAGGAAGGTGGGTTAGAGATATATAATCGAGGAGGAGGACAAGTAAGGCAAGTTAATAGTCCTTTCCAAGTACGATTCGACGGCTTTCCTAATGTTTGTTTACAAAGATTCCACTTTCCATATCCTACCTCCCGACGAGCTGTGCGGATGCGTTCAAGGTCCTATGTGGGTCGCACGGCAAGCGCAGGATAACCGCACACGAGTCGCACACGCGACCTGGACGGGTCGTCCGGCCATGTTCGAGAATTTACTCTTTTTCGCCACGAATTTCTACCTTGACTCGAAACTCTTGAAAAATACGTCAAATATTTGCATGAGCCAAAAAGTAAAGAAAATAAAACATGCACGAGATAAAATAAAAGAAAAAAATAAAGAAGGAAAAGAAAAATTCGGGTTGCCTCCCGAAAAGCGCTTGTTTTAGGTCCCGAGACCGACCCTATTGCGTCTAAGGTTACGCGGGGATAGGCTCGGACAAGTCCAAGCTCGGACGCTCGTCATTATTTTGGTCGGCAATGTATGTCTTGAGCCGCTGACCGTTCACCTTGAAGATTCTACCATCTTTGCCCGAAATGTCCACCGCTCCGAAAGGGTAGACTTTCCTCACCGTGAAGGGTCCGGACCATCGAGACTTGAGCTTTCCTGAAAAAAACCTTAATCTAGAATTAAACAAAAGTACAAGATCACCTTCTTTGAAGATACGGCGCGAAATGCGCTCGTCGTGCACCTTCTTTGTGCGTTCCTTGTAGATTCGAGCGTTCTCGTAGGCGGCACCGCATTTCCTCCCGGTTGTTGCAAGGCGAGGATGCGCTTCTCTCCGGCGGCTTGTGCGCTCCATGTTGAGCGTACGTGTGGCCCGATGTGCCTTGTGTGCAATCTCGACGGGCAAGTGACGGGGCTTCCGTGGGCACGCATGAACGGGCTCGTTCCGAGTGGCGTCTTGAAAGCGGTGCGGTACGCCCAAAGTGCGTCGTTGAGCTTGAAAAGCTTCAATCTCTTCCTTGTCACCGTACCGTCTTATCCAAAAGTTTATTAGTTTCATGCCAGACTGAGCGGAAGCACCCACAATAACGGGAAAATATTTTTCCTCGTCGAGAAACTCATACACGAGGTTGTCGGGCGACGGCTTAAGTTCGACCTTTTTAGGAGTGTCAAATGGTGGAATGCGCCTGCCGGGCGCTACGGATGGGTTATTCTGCGAGGAGTCCGGAGAGTTTGCCCGGCGGGTCGTTGGGGTTACTAGACGAATTTCGCGAGACATTAGTGACGGCCAATTTGAAACATATGTGTCCCCTTCTGTGAAACATGGACTACGGGTGCGCGGCGCGACATGTACGAGTCCATAACCTCTG